>JAJONR010002727.1:0-74922 GCA_029582245.1 Solanum etuberosum
ATTTATAACCTTGACTTTACACTTCTCTCTCAAGCAAGTATAAAATACTAAATTAGAATTGGAATCAACATTCAAAATTCATAAATTAAACCACAGCTATAAATCAAACCCACTTAAAAACAACAATAAAATCAATAATCCCTAACACCCACAAACTAAATTAGACAGTTAGTAACATGGTCACAACCCCAAGAATTGGGTTTAGCTACACATCATAAAAAGTAAGAAATCAATACCGATTTCATTCTACATTGTTGGGTATTAATCTCCAAATTCTTGCAATGATTCAATGTAGCTTCAATTCCAAAACCCAAAATAAAAAATTACTCGAAAAACGCTTCAAAAACTAAGCAAGAACAATGTTTTCGTTCAAATTATGAGTTTACCCAATGATAGGATGCTCTGATCTTTTCTTAAAAATCCATTTATACTTTCTCAGAATTTGGCCTCTGGGGTTGTTCGACGGTATAAGTCGTGTGTCGCCGAGTCAATCGGCGACACGCCAAATTCTTCTTTTCATCGCCTTTGTATCTTGCATTTTAACCATTTAAGTGTTGTAAACTTGGGAGATCGAGGTCGGGATCGCCGACCTGATCGGCGATGCGCCATTCTGTCCTTGCTAATTGCCGTTTTACTTGTGTCTTTACCAACCATTCTGTAATATTAGGCAATCTGAGCCTCCTTCGCCAAACCATTCGGCGATTTGCCGAAAGGTATGTTACCTCGCCTAGTTTCTCTTCTTCAAGGGTTGGTACACTATGACTTTAGGCGAGCAAAGGGACTACACGACGAGTAACCAAGTGGCTTCGGCGGTCTGCATCTTTAGTTTTCTTCTTTATTCTGTCCATTGATGTTCTTGCCTTGCTCTTTTGCCTTTTGATCTACACATTAGCATTTAAAACATCAATTTAGAGCATAAATTAGGCATTGAGGACACTAAAACTATGAAAACAAAGACTTAAATGAGTCGAAATCTAAGACTTATGAACACCCCCAACTTAAACTGTTGCTTGTCCTCTAGTTAATAAGAACAATCAGTTCAATAAGGACGTCTACAAATAGTGCTACTCAAGACTCAACACAAATGCACAGAAGAGGTTCAAGCTGCACATACAATTGTTCAATTCTGCACTCTAAATTCAAATTGTAACTAACCATTATCAAATAGACTCAAGCTCACAATGCTTGCCTCATATGCAAGTTCAAGCTCAACAAAATCATTCAAATGCCCTCACACCAAGAATGACTCCATGCCCACACAAGATTTATCAACAATTTATAATCTGAGAATCAAATACAACTCTCACGCTCCCAAAGATGAACACTTGCATGACTCTACCCATAGGCTTGGCCTTGTTTTCCAACCAACATTATGTTTAGCTCGCTCAAGATCAAAAAGGTCTTTCAAGGCTTGTAATGGGGCTGAGTGTAAAGGTATGTTATTTTGGTTTAGTGTACTTTACCTTCATGAAGTATGACCTGCAATTCACTTTTTCTCCTTCTCTTTCACACTTCTAACATGTTCACAATCCACCCTATTATTTATTTAATCATAACTCATTGGATATCCCACTTCTTTTACTCCGTTCACACACTTTATTTAACAAACATTTCTCCTTTTTCAGTCTTTTTCCATTTTCACCTTTTTCTTTTGTTTCTCTTTTTTTTTACATGGAGGGGTTCCATATTTTTCAAAACAATCCATCAAAGGGGGATTTTTCACACTTCTTGACTTTCCTCCTTTTTCACCACACCCCCAACTTAGGCTTTTTGCCTAAGTTGGCTATGCAAACGAATCAATACTTCATGAAAGTGCCAAGCAAAGTTCACACTTCTCACAAGGTTGCCACAAAGAGGTATACTATCAATTTAGGTTCACTCTTCACAAATTTTTCCTAAGATCATTTCAATCGCTCGCTTCAATCAATCAATTGGACTAATGATGTAAGTTCAATGCTTTATAAAGCACATAGTTCAAGACAATCTCACCACACATGGCATTCAACACAATCATCAAACAAGACTCTACAATCTTCAGCTAGCATGCATTGATCATCACAAGAGATCAACTCAATCAACCGGCTAGTCACAACAAGATGCTAGGAGTTCACATATGACCTATGTAACTAAATTTGCCTCATCGTAGCCGCACACTCATGTCGTTCAATGAAGAAAACTATTCAAGTTATCGGTATTGATCACAACCGACACTTGAAATTGCAAAAGAACAGCCATATTCAAACACATCAAGAGGTGGTATTCAGAACAAGTCCACTCCCAACAAAAACATCCTACATTGTCCTCAATGTAGAAAGAAAAAGAACATGAAATAAAGACAGAAGTAGAAAGACAATAGCACTGAATGAAAAGAACAAGGTCAGGAGGATTCTTCACTATGTGGCCACTCGGTGAAGTGCTGTTGAGAGTGCCGAACCATTCGGCGCACCGCCTAACTGTGTGCAGCTCGCCAAAATATCCAGAACATTGGCTCTCCAATTGGGACCTAAAGGCGATTGAAATTGGGCTCGCCGAACAGCATCGGCGCATCGCCAAGTATGCTAAAATTGTAGCCAAACTTTCCCGATCACCAGCCCTTCAGGAGTGGTCAAGGGGAGGTGTAAGTCGGGCTCACCAAATCTCTTCGGCCCATCGCCGAGTCGCATGGCTTCTTCAACAAATATTCCAGAACTGCAACCCTCCCTTTATGCGAAGAAGGCGAGCCAAATCGCGACCACCGTTCCACTTGGCGGCTCACCGAAATGGCCATGCCTTTGTAAAATCACCTATTCCTGCACATTTAGCACACATTATTCAAAAACAACTAAAGCTTGGGTTGTCTCCCAAGAAGTGCCTTATTTAACGTCGTGGCACGACGTGGAAATGCTTTCAAGCATCTTTCAAATATATCACTTCGATTGCCGAAATCTCATTACATTCTCCAAAATAGAGTTTCAGACGCTGCCCATTCACCTTGAAAGCTGGACCCTCTTTACCTTTAATTTTGATTGCCCCATTTGTGAACACTCGGTTACCTTGAATGGACCAGACCACTTTGACTTAACTTTACCGGGAAAAAGTCTCAACCGAGAATTGTAAAGCTACATGAAATCACCTACTTGGAATTCGCGCTGAAGGATTTTTTTGTCATGTCACCTCTTCATCTTCTCCTTATACGAGGCTGAATTTTCATATGCTCTCAATCGAAATTCCTCCAACACGTGAAGCTGATTCACTCTCCCTTTCGCAACCTTCTCCAAGTTCATATTTAGTGTCTTCAAAGCCCATAGAGCCTTATGCTCAATCTCAATTGGTAGGTGACATGACATTCCAAACACTAACTGGTATGGTGACATACCAATCGGTGTTTTGAACGCAGTACGATATGCCCATAGAGCATCATCAAATTTTAGAGACCAATCTGTCTGATTTCCATTCACCGTTTTTGCCAAAATACCTTTAATTTCTAAATTTGAAACTTTCACTTGGCCGCTTGTTTTTGGGTGGTATGGTGTGGCGACTTTGTACTTGACCACATATTTGGTCAACAATGAAGAAAATACCCGGTTGCAAAAATGAGATCCTCCATCACTGATGATAGCACGCGGGGTGCCAAATCGTGCAAAAATATATCGTTTTAAGAATTGCACCACACTCTTGTCCTCATTGTTGGGTAATGCTACAACTTCCACCCATTTGAAAACGTAATCAACCACCACCAAAATATACTTGTTGCCAAAAGAACTCACAAATGGACCTCTCAAATCTATACCCAAAACAACAAACAACTCCACTTCTAAGATAGGGTTGAGAGGTAATTCATGGTTTCTTGATACCCCTACTTGCTTTTGGCAAGGAATGCAATGTTTCACAAAGTCATGTGTGTCTCGGTATAGAGATGGCCAGGAGTAGTCACTTTGAAGCACTTTTGTTATTGTTCGCACCCCACTGTGATGTCCACCAATAGGTGAGGTGTGACACACATTAAGAATGTCATTGACTTCTTCTTTCGGTACACATCGACGAATGATATGTTCTTCACATTCTCTAAAGAGATATGATTCATCCTAGAAGTAATTCTTTACATCAAACAAGAACCGCTTCCGCTGGTAAGAGTTCAAATTCTCAGGCATAATTCCACACACCACATGGTTAGCAAGATCAGGATACCAAGGAGTGTTGCTTTGGGTTATCCTCATCAGTGTTTCGTCTGGGAATTCAGCCACAATGTCCCTTTCTTTGGAGTAGGTCATAGTGGTTTCTAACCGCGACAATGGATCTGCCACTTGATTTTCACACCCCTTTCGATCCTTTATTTCAAAATCAAACTCTTGCAACAACAAGACCCACCTAATCAACCTCGGCTTAGCATCATTATTTTCCATTAAGTATCGCAATTCTGCATGATCAGTATGAACTGTCACTTTAGTGCCCAACAAATATGCCCTGAACTTTTCAAACGCATATACCACAGCAAGTAGTTCTTGTTCAGTAACAATGTAGTTACGTTGTGCTCAATTTTGCAACTTACTGGCGTAATAAATATGATGAAAGATTTTGTTATGCTTTTGCCCTAACACGGCTCCTAGAGCGGTACCACTTGCATCACACATCACCTAAAATGGTTCAGACCAATACAGGCTAATTATCACTGAGATAGAGATTATATTTTCTTTCAAACACTCAAAAGCTTTTGAGCAAGCATCATAAAAAAAAACTTTGCCTCTTTCTCCAATATCTTGCACGATGGGTGTGCAATTTTTGAGAAATCTTTGATGAATCTTCGATAGAACCTAGCATGGCCCAAAAAACTCTGAATACCTTTTATACAGATAGGTGGTGGAAACTTATCAATAACCTTGATCTTTGCTTTGTCTACCTCTAATCCCTTCTATGACACCTTGTGACCTAGGACTATGCCTTCATTGACCATGAAATGGCATTTTTCCCAATTAAGGACTAAGTTGGTTTCTACACACCTTTGAAGGACCTGCCCAAGATGAGCCAAACATGTCTCAAATGAATCACCTACAACCGATAAATCATCCATTAAGACTTCCATTGATTCTTCCACCATGTCAGCAAAAATAGAAAGCATGCACTGTTGGAATGTCGCCAGAGCATTGCACAATCCAAACAACATTATCTTGAAGGCAAAAGTCTCATAGGGACATGTGAAAGTGGTTATCTCTTGTTCTTCCGGTGCAATAAAGATTTGGGTTTACCCGGAGTAGCCATCCAAGAAATAGTACCATCCACGCCCCGCAAGTCTATCAAGCATTTGATCCATAAACGACATTGGAAAATGATCTTTCTCGGTCCAAGAATTTAGCTTCCGGTAGTCCATGCATACTCTACATCCGATGTCAGGCATCATAGGTACAAGTTCTCCTTTCTCAATCGGGACCACCGTGATACCTCCTTTCTTGGGCACATATTGTACGGGACTTACCCATTTGCTATCTGCAATAGGGTACATCACACATGCATCTAGCTATTTAATGATCTATTTCTTGACCACCTCTTGCATAAGTGGGTTTAGTCTTCTTTGATGCTCAACACTTGGTTTTCATTCACTATCCAATTGGATTTTGTGTGTGCAAATTCCAGGTGGAATACCTACAATATCAGGAATTATGCATCCTATTGCCTTGATGTAACGTTTCAACACCTCAAGAAGCAATTTCACTTGACACTCAAGCAAGTCCGCTGCAATGATAACGGACAAGGTATTATTCACCCCCAAGAATGCATACCGAAGATGAGTAGGGAGCACTTTCAACTCAAGCTTTGGAGATTCCTCCGTGGATGGTTTAGCGGGAGGACTCTCTCGATTCTTTAGATTAATGTCTAGCTTCAATGGGTTTCTTGAGTACTCACCTAGTCCCGATAGAGTAGCTATCACTTCATCATGCCCTTGAACTTCGGTCTCATCATAATTCAAAAGAACAGGCTCAAGAGGTTCACCCATACACATCATTTCACTCATACTAGCCACTGCTTCATCAATCGCATCATTCATTGAAACTACATAAATGTCACTAGGTTCCTTCACTAATTTGCACAGATTGAAGGTGACCTCCTCTTCATTTACCCAGAACTTTAACTCACCACTTTCAACATCCACTAGAACTCTTCCGGTTGCCAAAAATAGTATACCCAAAATAATTGGAACTTCCGCATCAAATTCACAATCTAGAATAATAAAATCAGTCAAAAAGATAAATCGATCAACCATCACCATTATGTCATAAAGTATCCCAACGGGGTGTTTGATCGACCGGTCTGCCATAAGAAGCAGCATTGTTGTGGATTTAGGTTCACCCAGCCCAAGTTGTTTGAAGAATACATAGGGCATCAAGTTTATACTAGCCCCCAAATCACATAAAACTTTGGAAAACTGAAGCATACCAATGGTACATGGGATAGTAAATGCCCCCGGATCCTATTTCTTTGTAATCACATCACTAGTCATAATGGCACTACAATTATGAGAAACTTCAAGTGTTTCGAAGTCCATGCTTCTCTTCTTAGTGACCAGCTCCTTTATGACTTTTGCATATCCCGGCATCTCCAATAATGCTTCCACCAAGAGAAGGTTTTATAGAAAGTGTCTTGAACACGGATAGGAATTTCTTGAACTTCTCATCTTCATTTCTCTTTCTGAGACATTGAGGTAATGGGTGATTTATTTTGGGTAGAGGTTGCACTAGTTTTGGAGATGATGTAGCCCTTTCTTTAGCTTTTTGCAACTCTTCGGTACTTTGCTTTGGACTCTCTTCCTCCTCTTTGAACATATCATTTTCCGGTGCTTGAACTGACCTATCTTCCTCAACGATGTCTTTTTCTTCTTCATAAGCGTTTGTCTCATCATTAACCTTCACATTTCCGACTGCTATCTTCCCACTTTGAGTCACCACTGCCAAATATTTTTCATTATCAGCCCTCGAACTTGTTGCACACTCATCTTCACTCCTTTCAAATAGTTTGGGTTCTAATTCTGCTGAAAGTTGGTTCATTTGACCTTCAAGTTGCTTGATTGCATCCGCTTGAGAATTTACCCTCTTATTCAATGATGAGAAATCAACTTTCATCTCCTTAAGCATATCATCAGATCCTTTAACCTTATCTAGGATACGTGACAACAGTTCATCCAATCGTAGGCTGCCTGAACTACCCTTAGATCTTGGGCTGTCACTTGATTGCGTGTGGTACTCTTCATGACTATCTTCTCTCTTCCAAGGGTCATTTTGTTCAGTCAAATCTTGATTGTATCACCTCCGCTCTTCTTCATTATGTGAGTTCCATCCTTGATTCCCACCCAACTTTAAATAGCTTGGGTGAGAACCCTCCTCAAGTCTAAACACTCTCTTTACATCTTTGTGTTCACCAACGCTTTCTAGCACTTATTTTCTCAACAACTCTATTTGTGACATCATTTTGCTAATGTTCTCATCCCGCTCTTTCTCCTTATCAAGTTTCTCCTTTATCATCCTAAAATTTAAGGGAGACACTTGATCCTCTTGAGTATACCACGCCCGATTTATCTTTGTCAATTCATCAAGAAGGGACGAGGCTACCTCAAATGGTTGTAACATTATCCCTCCTCGGGCCAGCTGGTCAGCTACTCCTTTGTTCACTGGGTCTAAACTCCGGTAAAAATATTGAAGTATCACTATAACACCCTGTATCCAAAAAAAGGGAATAAAACCAGATTTTTGGGAAGTTGCAGGTGCCAGCCATGGAGGCCAACCACAGCTCGTGGGTTGAACCACGGACCTTAGGTGGGTCCGTAGATTGGTCACCCTGCCAAAGTTGTTGAGGCCAAGAACTACGGCCAGACCTATGGACCGTAGGTCAACCACGGTCCGTGTTTCGAGGCCTCAAAAATCAAGTCTCTGACCACCATCAACGGTTCACCAGGACGGACCGTAGGTCAGAGAACGGTCTATCGACTGGGTCCGTCGGTAGCTGTTGTTAGTTATTTTAAAGGGGCAGTTGGGTGTTTTCCTAATTAGTTGGTTCCTAAGCTATATCATTTTGTCTATATTTAAGACCCCTATATAAGCCTTTTTACTCCCAAATTCACCCCATTTACTTCATTCTTCCAAATTCCCAAAAGAAGAGCTCTCAAATAATTCTCTTTCTAGAAACTTAAAGAAGAAGAGGAAGAAGAAGAAGGATTCATCTAGGGTTTCAAGATACGGTTCCAATTCCTTTATTGAAGACCAGCATTAGGAGTCAAGGTATGATAGTTTTCATCCATGGAGTTCCCAAATTCCTCTTTTTCAAATGGTAGAATTCGCCAATTGAGTTAGGGTTTTCTTCAATTAGCATGGGTTCCTTTCATTATTGATTTAAATGATTGAATTCTGATCTATTATGCATGAATTGATGAATTACAATTCTTTTATGATGAATTCCCCCATGAACCCATGTAATCCCTATGTTTTCAAGTTGTGAATCATATGATGAGAGATTTTGAGTATAAGGCAAGTGTTTTATGAAATTAAGCATGTACTACAAGCTTTACATGTATTTATGATGAAATCCATATCTAACCCATGTTTTATAAGAGATGATGATTGAAAGTGGGTTTTGACCTCAAGAGGTAAATTATGGACTTATGCATTTTCTTATGAAATCTATGCAAATGTTTTAAGGATGCTTTGAGAGTAAAGTATCAATGATGATGATGTTGTTGTGTTGTTGAAAGGCATTCTCATAAACACACCTAGCATGATGTGAAAGGTTTTCTCACATTGAAAGGATTCTTAGGTTGAATAGCTTTCTCACCTGAATGGATCAAAGAGTAAGAGTTATCCTAATGAACTAGATTGGAATGGTTGTCCAAGGACACCTTTTCATGAGGAATGAAGTCAAGTAAGAAATGACTATTCCATGGGAATTTATGCTTAGCAATGAGTGGATAGTTAAAATGAGATGGAAGCTCTCATGTAGTAGAGGCCGGGTTTCCAAAGTAATCTCATGAGATGGAAGCTCCCCCGTAGTAGAGGCCGGGTTTCTAGTAGCAATCTCCTTATCCCATAAACTATGTTCTCCCATAGTTTTATTAGCTAGTGGATCAACTTAAGCTAGATGTTCATGGTTCCACCTTAGGAAAGTAGAACAACCTTTTTTGGTGTGGGAGACACCAGGAGATCATGTTATAGCTCACATGGTCTCATGTCGGTTAAGGATAATTTTCCCACAAGTGATAATGAACTAAGGTTACTTCAAGAAGTATCTCACATGAGTTTAAAGGTTTTAAAGATTAAGTTAGCTTGCATTTGACCATGATTTTATGACTTATGTTTTATAAAGCTTTTATATCATGTTTACCTTGGTGAATTGCATGTCATAAAATGAAATGTCCCTTTTAGCATGTTTTAAATGTTTTATGCATGGCTAGCATACTTGGTACATTGTTTTGTACTAACTCATACTCTTGCCTACATTTTCCCCAAATGTAGGGTCCACTATTTAGGGTGCTCAGTTTTGGGGCTAGTTGGTGATTTGATTGATTCTCGAGCTTTGGTGTGTCCTCGTGCATCGAGGATGGACTTTGTTGTTTTAGTTTCTTTCATATATTTCTCTTTTGGACATGATGTATGTGCTAGGCCCAATTTCATTCTATTGTATTAGATGGTTGTGATGAGACAAGAGTTTAGACTTCCAATTTGTTTTTATAAAATGTTTTGGACTTGGACTATTGTTTTATTCTTATTGTTCTATATCTTATGTTATGAGAACTAAGTGTTTTGTATGGAGTCCTTCGGGGTTCTATACGCCATGTTACATCTAGGGGGTACCCCTGGGTCGTGACAATCAGATTACCCGGAAGCCCATGAGTAGCACACTGTAGTAGCAACTTCTGAAATCTAAGCCAAGTTTCATGAATCGGTTCCCCCTCTACTCGCTTGATGTTCTGGATGTTGTCACGCATTTTCACTATTTTTTAGGGTGGAAAGAATCTTATGTAGAATGCCTTGGTAATCTCTTCCCATGACGTAATGGATTCCCTTGGTAGGCCTGCTAACCACTTGGTTGCCTCCCCCATCAAGGAGAAAGGGAACAACCGGAGCCGAACTGATTCTTATGAAATATTCTTGAGCGAGAACGGACTACATATATCAACAGAGTTCTGAATATGGTCATGGGTGTTCTCGTGCTCCAGCCCTCCAAATACACCCTTAGCTTGCAAGAGTTGCAGCATCGTGTTTCTCACCTGGAATGCAGCATGAACCACAATTGGAGTTAAGCGAATAGCATCTACACTCCCCAATTGAGTTTCATTGACATGATTGAAGTCACCAACATCATCTTGGTGACCAAGTAGGTTCACGGTGCTTCCATTTGCACTCATCTTGTCACCTGATCATAAACATCTCACAACACAAGGTAAGTCGATTCAACTACAATACAAAAATATCACAATTCAAACTTCAATAAGAGAATTCTAAACACCACTCCCCGGCAGCGATGCCATATTGATTATCGCTCAAGTACACCTCATTCAATACTAAGTGTAGACGATCGTAATCTAGTATAAAACCCAAAAAATTAGTTGGGGTCGAACACATAATGAGCGGTATAAGTTTAAATTCAGTTATGAAGTTATATATCTGATCTACTCGGCTATAGGAATAACAATTATCGAATTCAATTAGATAAGTAAAAGGGGTGACACGAATGTCAGAAGGGGGAATAGGTATGTCAACTAGAAACTAAAGGAATTACGAACAATAGGGGAGTAATCAAGTAATTAAGGGGTACTTGAGGGTGTGACCGAATAATTGTCAATTTTGCTAAATCGGAGATCGGTAATTACTAAAGGTTGCTAAATCTTAGCGGGTAGGCTAGACTTTAGATACAATAGCTTTCTCTCGAATAACTATTACGATTTAAGTGAGTTCTCTCGAACCTCGACAAGCTTAACACTATAAACATCCCAACACCTCACTTTATCTACTCTCTCGAGCTAGATAGGCAGATTTGAGCTTAGAATTTGCTCTGTCGAGCTGAACCCACAACAAACCAATCACTACAAATGCTGATTTATAACCCTGACTTTACACTTCTCTCTCAAGAAAGCATAAAACACTAAATTAGAATTGGAATCAACATTCCAATTCATAAATTAAACCACAGCTATAAATCAAACCCACTTCAAAACAGCAATAAAATCAATAATCCCTAACACCACAAACTAAATTAGATAATTAGTCACATGGTCACACTCCCAAGAATGGGGTTTTTAGCTACACATCATAAAAAGTAAGAAATCAAGACCGATGTCATTCTCCTTAGCTGGGTATTAATCTCTAAATCCTTACAATGATTCAATGTAGCGTCAATTCCAAAACCCAATTTCAAAAATTACACGAAAAAGAATTGAAAAACTAAGCAAGAACAATGTTTTCGTTCAAACTATGAGTTTACACAATGATAGGATGCTCTGATCTTTTCTTAAAAATCCATTTATACTTTCTCAGAATTTGGCCTCAGGGGTCGTTCGGTAGTATAAGTCGAGTGTCGCCGAGTCAGTGGACGACATGCCAAACGATCCTTTTCATCGCCTTTGTATCTTGAATTTTCACCATTTAAGTGTTGTTAGCTTGGGTGATTGAGGTCGGGATCACCGACCTGATCGGTGATGCGCCATTTTTTCCTTGATAATCGTCGTTTTGCTTGTGCCTTTACTAACCCTTCTGTAATATTAGGCGATTTGAGCCTCCTTCGCGAAACCATTCGGCGATTCGCCGAAAGGTATGTTACCTCACCCAATTTCTCTTCTTCAAGGGTTGGTACACTGTGACTTTAGGCAAGCGAAGGGACTACTCGACGAGTCGCCAAGTGTCTTCGGCGGTCTTCAACTTTACTTTTCTTCTTTCTTCTGTCCATTGATGTTCTTGCCTAGATCTTTTGCCTTTTGCTATACACATTAATATTTAAAACATCAGTTTAGAGCATAAATTAGGCATTGAGGAAAATAAAACTATGAAAACAAAGCCCTAAATGAGTCGAAATCTAAGACTCATCAGCAGGCACGTGTGTATAAACACAACCAACTTGGGTGGTTAAAGGTGTCACGTAAGCAAAAAAGGTGCACAAAAATATGAAAAAATTGAGTTGGGGTTGGGGGTAATAGGACCCTAATAAAGCTTAGGTGTTCTTTTGGAATTTCAGTCCTAGTCTAGGGGATACTTGTGTCTTATCCCTATTTAATTCCTTTCTTTAAAGAATTGAATGATAAACCTAAGTGTCATTGCAATTCCATTAACTAAAGTAATAATTTGGGGGTTATTCCGCATTGACTTGGTTTCTTTAATTGACCTAATTGTTCTCCTTTCTTGAATCTCGGGCCATGAAGTACATTTAACACAAATTGAATGTTTTTTAAAAACTTTTATCATCTTTTTCTTAACCTGCCTATATTAGATCTTTTTTTATTTTGGTTGTGCTTGTTCTAGTTTTTGGGTGCGAAAGTAAATATATGGTTCTACAACTCTTTTCGTTTTTAGAAATCCAAATTTTGAACATTCTAGTTGGTTCACTAACAAGCGAAATTCAAAGTAAACAATGTTGGATATTGAAACATATTTCTTGCAAGTGGAATCTATAGAGAATAACAGAAGAAAATATAACTTGGGGAGACTTCTGGTAGCCCAATATAATTAACTAAGATGGGAAGATTCAACTAAGGAGCAAGAAACTAGATAGGAGAATGAAAATTTTGGTAGAGAACATTGTTATGAAAAGGACTCTCGAATTGATTTCCATTTGAGTTGATACAAATGTACAGGATCATTCTCTATTTATACTTAACTATTGACTATGATGCTTCTAGATACTACAAGATCTAGACTATTGAATGATATTCTACGAATATCTAATTCTCTAGAACATCGATAAGAAAATTCTAGTAACTTTATGTTCTACTCTAGAATATATAGATATTTTTACAAGGTGCTTATCCTATATAATACACTAGACTATTCTAGAAACTTCATAGCTTGAACAATCTATGATATTCCAAAAAAATAAACTTTAACTTTTTCACTTCCCCATAAATTATTTTCTTCGAAACTACCTCATGCTTGTAAGGAAAAATTCAAAGGAAGCTTTGAACCAAGCCTTGGTGAACATATCAACAGTTTTTTTCAAACTCCCCTTGCTTCTTCAAATGATTAAGGTTTTCTGTCATTAGGCTTGCAAAGAAAAATAAATATGTACTGGTAAAGTTTTCATCTTTGTAGCGAGCTAGCTTGATAATTTTTCTGGGTCGCCTTTTCAAACCATGTAAATTATCTCGTTGCTTAGTTCCTAGACTCCCCCGTTCTCTTAGTTTCCCGATAGTTATACTATCTAGAGAAACAACTATTATGGGTATGTTTGGAATTCCAGGGTTCAAGATTTTAGAAGCTGCTCATTTTGACACAAACCTATAACACATGGAGATTTCATTAATGTTATTAGCCTCCTCTTTCAAAACAGTGATGATATAGCCATTAATTTTCTTCGAAACCTCACACAATCATAGGATCCACCACTAGATTCCATTTTAAGCTCAGCGATAAACAATTTGTCATCTTTTGAGCTTCCGACAATCCTATCGTTTGTCTCTCTATCTGAAATTAAGACCTCAACATCACCTTCATCATAAATTAGGTCTTCATCTATTCCATTTGCTTCAAATGTTTTCTCTAAGATAGATGATTGACTAGAGGCTTCAACTACAACTAAATCTCCTTAATACTTACTTTGCAAAGGTCATTATTAGCAAATATAGTTTCAGACACTATCGCCTCGGGTTCTTCTTCAATATCCTTCAAATCCATACTTTTATTGCCAAGTTTCAGATTCTACTTCTTTGATTTCCTAGTCCTATTCTTAAGTAGCTTTCTTAGTTTGTGTCATATTTCTCTTCTTACCTCAACAATATCTTTTTATGTGTCCTATTTTTCCACACCGATAACATTTGAGAGTCTTATAGTTGTTAATAGACTTTCCCTCCTTTCCAGGTGAGCTTGAATCACCTAAGGATTATGTTTGCTACATATCTCTTATTTTTCCTTCGAAACTCCTTTTGTCGGATACAAGTACATTTCCTTCCCCTTCCTTGAAAAATACACCAGTAAACTATTTGGCTAGTAACTCTTGTTATGATAAAAAAAATTCTCAAATTCCTCCGAGGATGTATGTTGAGCCCATCCTTGAATTGACGTCAGAAATTGAATATATTTTGGTTTCAAACTACAAATAATATTTCTTCTTAGTCATGATTTAGAGATAGTCTCTTCCAGTTTCAATAAATATATCTCAGAAGTTAAAATCTTAATCTTCAATAAATACTCTGTAGTAGAAAGATTACCTTAAATGGTGTTAGCCAATTCATTCTCCAATATCTTTAGCCGAGCTTCATTTTTCTTGTTGAACAACTAATCAATGGTCCTCCATATTTCATGATTTGATTTAGACTTTTTACTACAGTCAAATAAACTAGAGGAGATTGACCTCTTCAAGATGAACTTGGCTTTCACATTGGTCTTCTTCCACTTCTTTTATGTGCTTCTATTTTCTAGTCTGTCGTTAGGAGAACTTGTGTTATTTTCATTAACAACATCCCAAAAATTCTCTCACACAAGGTATGATTCCATCTCTTCCATACATTGTAATTTGACTAATTCAATAATTCCACCCCTAGTCCATTAACACAACCACTTAAATCCATAAAGACAAACTAGTTGAATCTACAACTAGAGCAATATTGAAATAAAATATTGAAGCCAACATATGATTATGTCTCTAATACTATGTAGAGAATAACAGAAGAAAAGTATAATAACTTCGGCATAAAGAAACGAGAGCAGAAGATAGGAAAATTCTAATCATTATTATTGACTATATGGCTGCTAGATAAAGAATCTATGCAATACTTAGAAAAGATAATGACTAGTAAACAAAGCCTATAGAAAAGGAAAGAGTTAGAACGGATTCCAAAAGATTAGGAACTATGAAAATAGAATTCTACAAAACTAAGGAGTCTTCTCTGATCATCCGTTATTACACCCCGACAAGTTAGTGGTGTCAACAACACCCAACTTTGAGAAATGCCTGACAAAAAAAGATTTTGGAAGTGGTTTGGTAAGTATATCTTCCACTTTATAAGCCGAGTGAAGGTTTTGAACTGCAATATGCTTGTTTTGAACTTGTTCATGAACAAAGTGAAAATCAATAGCAATATGCTTCAACCGAATATGGAAAACTGGGTTAGCGGAAATGTATGTGGTGCTAATATTATCACCAAATATCCGAGGAGTGGTGGAAATATGAAACCAAAGCTCATGGAATAAGCTTGTTAGCCAATTTGTATTAGAAACAGTAGTTGCAACAGCCCAATATTCTGCTTCAACGAAGAAGCGGGAGATAGATCTTTGCTTTTTAGAGGACCATGATCCCGGAGAATTTCCAAGGTAAACAACATAACTTGTGGTGGAGATTCGATCGAGAGGATCTCCAGCCCAGTCAGAATCTGAGTAGGCTAGAAGACGGTGATTATGTTCTTTGGCAATTCGGAGGCCAGACGAACATGTCTGGTGAAGATACTGAAGGTGACATGTCATGGTTGTCCAATGTGATATTAAAGAATGGTGCATGAACTATGAGAGTTTGCTAACTGCATATTCTATGTTCGGACGTGTAAAAAAAAAGTAAGGAAGTTTATCGATTATCCTTCTATAAAGAGAGCCATCAACTAGAGAATCTTCTGAAGACTCCGGAAAAACAACAATAGAAGCCATCGGTGTTGGAACACCCTAGCAATTGTGCATATTAACTTCCTGCAACAGATCTGTAATGTATCTTTGTTGACACAACAAAAGACCACAAGGATAAGGTAAGACTTCAACACCAAGAAAAAAATGAAGTGTACCAAGAACCTTCGGTGAGAACCGGGTTGCAAGATTATCAATAATGCTTTGAACATCACGAATCTGCTTACCCGTGACAAATATGCAATCAACATATACTAGAACATAAATAGTAAACTCATAATTATGCATGATGAACAATGAAGAATCAGATTGGGATTTAATAAATCCTAAAGTAAGCAAGTATTTTTTAAGTTCTGTGTACCTGGGAGCTTGATTGAGGCCATATATAGTTTTGTGCAGCTTGCAAACATGTGTCGGATGTGTAGAAGCTTCAAAACTAGGTGGTTTGCGCATATAGACTTCCTCATCGAGACAACCTTACAGGAAGGCATTATTGATATCAAGTTGTCGAATGGGCTAGATTTGTTGTGTTGCAAAAGCAAGAACGAGTCGAACAAATGCAGGCTTTACCACATGACTAAAAGTACATTGAAAATTAAGTCCAGGTCCTTGTGTGAACCCTTTAGCAACCAGGCGAGCTTTATTCCTGTCAATAAAACCATCAGGATTATATTAAACCTGAAAATTCCACTTACAATCCACTACAATATTTAAAGGATCACATGTTATCGACTCCCATGTCTGGTTTCGAACGAAGGCTCAAATTCATTTTTTCATAGCTTCATGCTAGTGTAGAACTTGTCGAGCTTGCTTAAAGGTTCTAGGTAGGGAGGAAGTGGTGTAAACAACACTGTGTAATTGTTTAGTCTTAAGGCTATTGGTCTTAGATCGAGTAAATATGTGATGAGTGGGGATCGCTGTCGAGGTAGAGGAAATAAGGGAAGGTTCTGTGGCCATGGGAGGTTGGAAAAGTGACGAGGAAGTGGTTTGTACAATGGGGTTATGGGTCAAAGGACCAGTGGACTTATTTTTGCCTTGGTTAGTGATAATTGTGTATTGCGACTGAGCATTTAACTGGGAGAAGTCTGAACTACTGAGGCTGAAACAGTTGGTTGTGGTGAACTACAGCTAGAAACATAATTTTGGATGGTTAGGGGAGGAGGCAGCAGAGGCATTTGAGAAGGAGAAGAAGTATCAGATTAGGGAGAAGTAGAATTACCTGAGACGGTGGCACCTGTAGGGGTAGAGAAGATACTTGAATCCATGTCCACGTGTCCACGGGCTGCTGCATAATCTGTGAAGGAAGCTCACAAGAATCATTTAAACTTTGAGTCTTTGTTCAGTTGAACAGATTTCTCAAGATACATTTTTATTTTGTTTTATTTTTAAATGGGAAAAAATATTGTAAAATGGCAACTGATTTTCCAAAAATTAAGATGTCACGTGATAAATAAATTTTGGAAGTTAAAGGATCAAAACATTGATGACAATAGTGTTTATTAAAAAATCCTAAATAAACATATTGTGTCGAATGGGGCTCTAATTTGTTTGAGTCATGGATAACAGAGGCAACCAAATACTTTTATTGAATTATACTTGGGCATAGTTTGAAATAAAATTTCAAATGGACTCTTATACTAATGATTAGGTGTAGTTAGCCTGTTTATAAGATAAACAACTTGCTAACATGCAAAACTCCAAATGTATGATTGTAAAGACACTTGGTGCAGCAACGTTCTAGCAATTTCAATAACTTGTCAGTGTCGTCATTCGATTAGAGAAACTCATTGTGGAGTATATGGGGGTTACACTAAGTGCTTTATGTCATATGTTTTTGAGGTAGAACTATAAACTTTGAAAGTTGCAACAACCATCAGTGTAAAAAGATTGAATTTTGGTGTTAAACATCCGTTCAAGCAATGGATGCAAATTTTGAAAAACTTCTAGAGTTTCATTTTTTTTTAAAAAGTGAACAACCACATGTATTTTGAAAATTGACCTACAAATAACACATAATATCTTTTTTTATCAATTGACAAAACCAGATATGGACCCCATAAATCCCTAAAAAGGATTTGTAGCGGCTTATTACTTAGCAATGAATTTTCTGAGAAAGTCTACCTATGAATTTTATTAGAATAACATGAATTACAATTGGAACTAGCTTTAGGATCTAAATTAGGAAGGGAAAAATTATTCAAGATAGTATCTAAAACGCGACGATTATGATGATCTAAACGCCGATGCCACAAGTGAAGTGGAACAACCACATTGCATTAAGGAGAACGATGTGTAGAGACTGGTGGCCACTCAAACAACCCATCTTTATTATGCACGTGAACTAGAGACACCCCCGTACTTCGATCCTTCACAAGATAATGGAAAGGAAAAAATTCAATACAGGAATAATTATCACGACAAAACTGAGAACCATAAATAAGGATAGGTTTTAAATATGAGAGGGGAGCATAAGGTATTGAGAAGTTTGAAATGATGATTTCATGCACTTATGTTAGCGTTATCGGTTTGAGATATTGGAATGGTGTGACCATTGCCAATAGTGATCTCTTCGGTGTAGTGGTAGTCATGTACAGTTGCTAGGCTTTGAGCATAAGACGCAATATGATGAGTGGCTCCATTGTCCATCATACAAGGGGTCCTTTGTGGATTTAAACGATCCACAAAGTTTGCCCAGGCTTGCAGATGGTTATAGGACTGACATCTGCATACTCTAGCAAAATGACCTGCGCGATCACATAGTTGGCAGTAAAGGTTCTTGTCAAAGGGCTGCTCACTACAAGAAAAGTGTGAATTACATGGGGATTTTCCTAGGAATTAGTATGAATATTTGCAGAAAAATAAGTTTCCTGCGGATTTTCATACTAATCCCTAGGAAAATTCCCATGTAATTAACACATTTTTTGTAGTGGCTGCTGGTTGTTTCTTTGTGAGCACCATGGTTATGCCTGTCATTGCATATTGTTGGGAGTAGTGTTCGCACCTGGACGACAATTGCAAGAGTAATTGTTGTTACCCTGGTGAGGAGGAATTGAGCTGGTCTTTTGTGCTACAGCCGCGGTGATATTAGTTGATAGTGGCTTCTTGTCGTCCTCATACTAAAGGAAAAGCTCGTGATCCATAAGCTTTTCCTAAAGCTCTTCATAGGAAAATATTGAATCTCGAGCACGAATGACAACAGAGAGTTCTCAAAATTAAGATCCGAGTCCACTGAGAATTTTAACAATGAGTTCCAGCTTTGATACACGTGCACCAACAGTTGCAAGTTCATCACAAAGTCATCGAACCTGATGGACATAATATAAGTATAGGTTTATCAATCTAAGGGGTTTTGTTGATTTGTTCTGTTGCAAAATAACTTGGTGGACAAAATGAGTTATTTGGAAAGGGACAAATCAATTAAAATAATTGTCTTCTCTTCATTAGGATAAAACAAAATAGTAATAATGCAAAAATCATGACTTATAAACCTAATTGTCCATGAGAAGAAAATGAGAAATATGAAACAATAATTTGAATATAGTTTATCTAATATACTTGGATGCTCCAAGAGTATTTGTTTCATGGAATTGCTTGTCCTCTAAATAAACTAAGGAAAATGATGTTATCTTTAGATGATTTGTCAAGTTCAATATTAATTAGAGATTTTGATTTTGACTTTAGAAATAAAAAAAAAAAGTATTTTTCGGGGTGAACTCTTATTAATCATTCCTCTGGTATGTAATGATGAGATTATGTAATCAAAGATAAATGCTTAAATATAAAAGATAAAAGAGAAAAGTATCACATATTATAAGAATATTAGTATACGTACCCACGCGTTGCGCGGATATTTTAAAATATAACAATTTTTTAAAATTTAAAATAACTAATAAGATTTAGTTTTTACTTAAATAATTAGTTACCAATTTATAAGTTAATTATTTTTTTGTACTTGAATAATTAAATATATCACTTTCGGATTAATATGGTTAGAGTTGAGAAGATACAACCATTTTAAATTCAAAAGTGCAATTAAGATTCATTTTTAATCTTTAAAAGTAATGTTAAAGAAAATCTATAACCCGCTTTTTAAAAAATAATTTATCTTGAAAAATGTTTTATTTTACATATAGAACTTTTTAAAGTGATTTACAGGAATTTTTAAATTGGTAACTTTTTAATTTGAAATAGAATAGGTCTAAAAATAAAAATTATATATTTTGTTAAATAAACCAAAAAAATTAAATATAAAAATTTATTTATGAATAAGTAAACTTAATTTAAAAAATTATTTGAGTGTGATAAGGATAATAATTTCATAATAAAACATGAGATTATTTTATAATGCGTTTGATTATGAAGGTTGGTTAGTTAAATAATAATTTTTCAATCTCACTATGTATACTAAATAATAAATTAGTAATTTCATATATCTCAATTTACCATATCCCACCACTAAAACAATCAAAAGACCTAATATTCAATTTATAAAACAAAATAATCGAAAGTAATTTTAATAATAATTGCCGCATAATGTATAAACTAAGATAAAATGACATCACATGTGATTTTACATATTTTGGAAGATATCATTAAGAGATTAACATAGCAAGAAACGACCCAATAATCCATCAATATAACATACTGATGAAAGCTTCCAACAATGGTGCAATCACCTACACGTACTTATTGCTATAATTAAAATCGTCAAAGAAAATATAAACAACATTGAATAACAAATGCCACAGAAATTTAAATATTGTTTTATACCAAAGCATAAGCCTCTCAAATTCATATACTTGATTTATATCAAACAAATAAAAATTAATAGCGATAATTACCAATTATAAAGTAAGTTTTCTTTTGTCATCGCAATCAGAGAGAAAGACTTCGACGGAATTGCGGTTCTCTTTAGCATTTTTTGAGACATGATCGAGCACTTGATTTTGAAATTTTTTCCATTCATTTATTCCTTTTCGATAATAAAAAAATTGAAGTTTAATTTATCACTAATACAGAATAAACAGTAAGCACAAATTCTTTAACTTATAATCTTTTATTATAAGTTAAAAAAGTAATCAATAAGCTCTTTGACAATTTATTTGAATGGCTATTACATATAAATCAATAATTTATATAATCTTTTTAAAGGAAAAAATATGCAATTTTCACCAAAGATAAACGTAACAAAATGTAGCGCATAGTATGTGTCGGTACTTTGAATGTACTGTGCATGCAGGATATAGATACTAAGTTGAACAGACATATATAAGTTGAACAAAGCATAACTGAGCAATACTGTGAACTGAGCAAGAATGTAAATACTGAAAAGACAACTGAAAAGCTAAACTAAATGCAATGACCAAGTACTAATCATGAATATGACATGCTAAACTGAATACTGAAGTATATACTAAAAACCTGGTCAAATGCACTAAGAGTCTGACTGTGGGAGCTACTATTAACCGACATAAAATCATGTGAGCTAAACGTGGAATCTGATGTATATGCCCCATCGAGAGGACCCAATATACCTTGCCAGGGGTATTAAGGCATAACTGGCGTGATCACTAAATCTGATGCCCAACAGAGGGGACTTATAATCCTACGGGGGCACGTAGTTTTGGGACTATGAGGGTACGCTGAACCCTAGTCCAACTCGGTGCTAAGTCTACTCCAGACTGAATATGTGTATGACTGAGATATAACTGAAATACTGACATACTGAATAACTCAAATACTGACATGCAAAACTGAGAATCTAATATTTATATACTGATAATCTAACACTTGAAACTGAAGCCTGATTATCTGTTTAACTAACCTAGCAAGTGTAATTCATGAACTAAGAGAATCTACATAAACTAGGGTTCTGAGTACTATGCATGGAATTAAACAACGGTTCCTACAAATCATGATATTTTGATTTAGGATACTACATCAGATAAATCACAACAATTATCCAAGGATTTAGAAATCCTAGGTCTAAAAAAAATATATAGAATCAAGGAACTGACTGAATTCTAGGGACCTAGTGGATGAAAGGAACCCACTAGTGAAATCCCATATACTTGGTGACGAAATCTACGAAGAAATCCTCTTATTTCGGGGCTGGAACTGAAGAAAACCTGTTGCGTGTTATTGAGGGGCTGGTCAACTCTTTCATCTCTTTTTGCTCTAATTTCGATGAATTTTGGTGAATAAAGGTTTTAGTTGTGTTCTGACTAAGTTATTAGGCTTAGACTGATTAAAACGACGTAGTTTAGGTGTAAAACAACATAGTTAAATGCCCAACGCGTAAGGAAAAAGAACAAAACGACCATAACTTAAAAGCTGACGGTCCCTTTCACGGAACCACTAACGGACCTTCGTTGGGACCACGGCCCATCACGTGGGTCGTGGTTCTGGCCACGGTCTACTATTCCTGGTAGCCCCTTCCCACAGTCCACTTCACGGATCATGTGAAGGACCACGGACCGTGAAGGACTCCGTGGTTCTTCACTTGGGGCTAGGGCCCTGCTGGCTTCAGACGGCGGACCCTCCCACAGTCAGTCATCAAGACCATGGTCCATGGCGGGCTCCGTGGTCTGAGGCCTAAACTCTGGTGGCTTCTTCCTAGCCTCCACGAGCCTTCCCACGGCTGGTGTGGTGGTCCACCACTTTTGGGTGGGTGTGAACCACGATGAGGGTAACGGATCGTGGTCTTGATCACGGCCCATGAACACCTCCGTGGTTCACTTTTTTCTTTTTTTTTCATGCTGAAAGTCCAAGTCTTATTTATGAGGTGTTACAATATCTCTCCCTTGGGAACATTCGTTCTCGAATGAAGTCTAAATTAGCTGAGTATATATGGAGGGAAGGAGATGCAATCCCTACCACTAAGTACAAGAAACTGAATCCTAACTCAACTGAGTTCCAAGAACATGCAAATATGATGAAAATGCAAGAACAACTGTAGGAACATGATACTGAGACTGATTTTACGTAAGAGTAAACCAAGATACTGGAGAGGAACTATTACCTCAAGCTGAAACAGAAACGGAAGGAAAGAGATGAGGATACTTGGCCTTCATGGCTGCTTCTTCTTCCCAAGTAGCTCCCTCTACAGACTGACTACTCCAAAAAACCTTCACTGAAGCGACTTCTTTATTTCTCAACCTACGAATCTCACAGTCAAGAATTTCAACTGGAACTACTTCATAAGTGAGACTATCCTTCACAGCCACAGTCTCTAATGGTACTATTGATGCCGGATGACCCACACACTTCTTCAACAAGGAAATGTGAAAGACTGGATGAACCGCTGCTAGTTTTGTTGGAAACTCTAACTCATATGGCACATTACCAACCCTTTTCAGGATTCTGTAAGGACCTACATATCTCAAACTCTAAACCCCTCCTCCTTACATCTGCATAGGATTTATGACGACTCTGGGTTGTCTTTAGTCTATCTCTGATGAGCTGAACTTTCTCCATAGCCTCATGAACTGAATCTAGCCCAATCAAGGCTGCTTCACCTACTACGAACCAACCAATCGAGGACCCGCATCTACGCCCATATAATGCCTCATACGGGGCAATCTGAATACCAGAATGTAAGCTATTATTATAGGCGAACTCTATGACAGGTAGGTGATCATCCCAACTTCCCTTGAAATCAATCACGCAAGCTCTCAACATGTCCTCTAAGGTCTGAATGGTACGCTCTGCCTGACCATCTGTCTGTGGATGAAATGTTGTACTGAGATTTACCTGGGTACCAAGACCTTTCTAAAACGATCTCCAGAAATGAGAGGTAAACTGAGGGCCTCTATCTGAGATGATAAATAAGGGAACCCCATGCAACCTGACTATCTCATGGATGTAGAGTTTGATGTAGTCCTCCGCTGAATCGGTAGTCTTGACAACCAAGAAGTGAGCGGACTTAGTAACTCTGTCTACTATCACCCAAATTGAGTCATGTTGTCTGCGAGTACAACGTAAACCTGTAATGAAGTCTTATCACTTCTCACTTCCATGTAGGAATGTTAATCTCCTGAGTCATACCTCCTGGTTTCTCATGTTCTACCTTAACCTGTTGACAATTAGGACACTTAGCCACAAAATTTGCTATGTCTCTCTTCATGACGTTCCACCAAAAGACTTCCTGTAGATCACGTTACATCTTAATGGCACCTTGATGAATAGAATACCTGGAGTTATGAGCTTCTGTAAGGATCTGCTTCCTCAACTCACCCACATTAGGAACACATAAGCGACCCTGGTAACGAAGTACACCATCTCCCCCTTGGGAGAAAACCTCAACTTTCTGCTGATGAACTGCACCTTTCAACTAAAGTAATATAGAATCACTATCTTGTTTTTCCTTAACCTCCTCTACCAATGAATATTCTTACCCATTATGAACTATCACACCACTATTTGACGTGTCCGTAAGGCGAACTCTTAAGCGAGCAAGCCGGTGAACATCTTTGGCTAACTCTTTCTTTTCTTCCTTAACATGTGCTATACTACCCATGGACAACCTACTAAGAGCATAAGCTACTACATTGGCCTTACCAGGATGGTAAAGCACATTCATGTCATATTCTTTGAGGAACTCAAGCCATCTCCTTTGACGAAGATTCAACTCTTTCTGGGTGAACACATACTGGAGCCTCTTATGATCTGTGAACACATCAACATGAACACCATACAAGTAGTGTCTCCAAATCTTTAGGGAAAATACTACGGCTGCAAGCTCGAGGTCATGAGTCGGGTAGTTCTTCTCATGAACCTTAAGTTATCTAGAAGCATAAGCTATGACCTTACCTCGCTGCATCAACGCACAACCTAGGCCGACTCTGGATGCATCACAATAAATTACATTATTATATGAACCATCTGGTAGGGTGAAGACCGGAGCTGTCGTCAACCTAGTCTTCAGTTTTGAGAAGCTTTTATCACACTCATCTGACCACTGAAACTTGAACTTTTTATTAGTCAACTTGGTCAATGGGGAAGCTATGGATTAAAATCCATCAACAAACCTCCTACAATACCCGGTCAAACCCAAGAAACTTCTGATATCTGTTGGAGAGATGGGTCAAGGCCAGTGTTGTACTGCCTCAATTTTCTGAGAATCCACTCGGATCCCTTCGCTGGATACCACATGACAAAGGAAAGCAAGAGACTGCAACCAGAATTCATATTTGCTAAACTTAGAGAATAACTGGCGATCTTTGAGAGTTTGCAAAACAACTCTAAGATGAGTCGCATGCTCTTCCTCACTTCGAGAATAAATAAGGATATCATCAATAAAGATGATAACGAACAAGTCCAAATACTGTTTGAACACCCTGCTCATTAAGTCCATGAAAGTTGCAGTAGTATTTGTTAGTCCGAAAGACATAACTACAAATTCATAATGACCATACCGAGTTCTGAAAGTTGTGTTCGGAATGTCACTATCTCTGACTCTAAGCTGATGATAGCCGAATTTGAGGTCTATCTTAGAAAAACAACTAGCAACCTGAAGTTGGTCGAACAAGTCATCAATCCTGGGGATAGGATACTTATTCTTGACTGTGACTTTGTTCAACTGCCGATAGTCAATGCACAATCTGAGAGAACCATCTTTCTTTTTCACGAACAATACTGGAGCACCACATGGAGAGATACTAGGTATGATGAAGCCCTTATCTAGAAGGTCCTTCAACTGCTCTTTCAATTCCTTAAGCTCGGCTTGAGCAATTCTTTAAGGAGGAATCAAAATAGGCTGGGTATTTGGGAGGAGATCTATTCTGAAGTCTATTTCTCTTTCGGGAAGATCTTCTGGAAACTCATTTACTATTGGGACTGACTCAAGAGTTGGGGTTTCAGAGTTTGAATCCTTAACCCGAACAAGATGATACATATACCCTTTGGAAATCATTTTTCTGGCCTTAAGGTAAGAGATAAATCGACCCATAGGCACTGAGCTACTACCCCTCCACTCTAATAATGGCTCGTTTTGAAATTGAAACCGAACGATCCTATATTTACGATTAACTGAAGCATAGTAGGAATGTAACCAATCTATGCCTAGACTGATATTAAAGTCTACCATTTCTAACTCTACAAGATATGCTGAGGTGACTTTCTAAGAGACTGTGACAAGGCAATTTCTGTATACCTATCTAGCTATAACTGGGTCACCAACTGGAGTAAAGACTGAGAAGGGTTCTGAGTGAGTTTCTAGACCGACACCGAAGTTGACTGCTAAATATGAAGTTACAAAAGACAGTGTAGCCCCTGGATCTAACAATGCATAAATATCTAAATGAAAGACTCATAAGTACCATTGACCACATCAAGAGAATCTTCCTGGTCCTGGCGAGCCTGGAGATCATACAACTTGTTCTGGCGTTGAACGCCACCTGTACCAAATGAAGCACCCTGTTGAGTTTGGCGACCGGCTGGTGTTGATGGAGCTGTAGACTGAGCCTTATTGTTGTTACCTCCTTGCCCCTACCTGGCAGAAGGGCAGTCCTTCAACCTATTGCCAGACTTGCCACACCCAAAGGACTCTTCCTTGCCTGGAAGGCACTCGCCCAGATGGTTCTTACCACACTTTGGACAAGTTGGGAAGGTCTTGTTACCTGAAGCACTCCCCTGAGATTTAGAGCCTGATGCCCTACCTTTCTGATCCTGTCAAAAACTGGGGGATGGAGCACTAGCTGATGAAGGTGCTGGGGCTGTAGACCTCTGTTGAAACTGTGAGCGATTTCCACCACCCGATTTCTGCTGAGAGTATTCATAATTCCCTGTTCTAGCCTTCTTGTTGTCCTTAGCCATTTCCCTAAGCTTATCTCCCTCAACCTGCTGAGCATGAGTCATAAGCCTAGAGATATTCATAACCTCTAACAACACAACAATCCTGCACTCTGTCTTCACCAAGTCGGATACCCCAAACAGAAAATTACTCATTTGTGCCCTTGGATCGGCAACCATGTGTGGAGCATACCAGGAACGCTTGGTGAACTTAAGTCTGTATTCTTGGAATGACATGGTACCCTGCTTCAAATTCATAAACTCTTGTGCCTGAGCTTCTCTCAACTCCCTTGGGAAAACCCTATCAAGAAAAGATCCAGTAAAACACTCCCAAGTCACAGGAGCTGCATCAGCACCCCTATTTTATTTCCACTGAGTGAACCAAATGTGAGCTACATCCTTAAGCTGGTAGGATACCAACTCCTCCCTATCATTACAGGTCACTTGCATCACTCAAAAAAATTTCTTAACCTCATCAATGAAAATCTGTTGGTCCTCACAAACCTGCGACCCTTAAAAATCAGGTAGATTCATCCGAACAAAGTCTCAAACCCTAGCTGCAGCTGATCCAACATTAGTGCTTGTAGGAACTGGGCCTGCTGATTGTTCTGATTGGCCACACTCTGAGCTAAAAGTTGAATCGTATTCCAAAATTCTTCTTTCATAACCTCATGGTTTGGGACCGGAGGAACTATGTTAGCATTGCATGCATTAGCATTCTGTGCGTTAGCTCTACGAGGAGGCATGATCTGAAATGCATAACAATGAATTAGAAAGGAGGATTTAGATCATACCCACGCATGATAAGAATAGCAAAGAAAGTGATGTTTTTCTTAAAATACTTCGTAGCCTCCCTCTCATAGATGTGGTGCACTTCACACCCATGAAATAGACTCTACATAGTGCGGCTTTCAGACATCCTAGGACTCTTGAACCTAAGGCTCTAATACAAAATTTTGGTACCCCGAGGCTACCCCCTTGATGTAACACGGGACCTAGGATCACGAGTGACCCCAAGCTAACCCTGTGTCTGGCATAATCATAAGCATACTGAGAATAACTAAATGAAACAAATACTATGCGGAAGCTAAACAATAGATAACTGGAAAATGGGAAATACCCAGCTAGTCTGAATGTATAAAACATACTAAGAATTCAACAATAACTCAAAGATAAAGTCATCAACCCAATCTAATTCTATTACTATGTATAAAAACCCTTTAACTGAGTTGAGTTGCTGTGACATGCTCCGCAGCTAAATCTAATAAAACTGAAAACTGAAAGTAAAGACTAAAATGAAAAGCACGTCTATTGTCCTTGAAGTATGAGGACTCACCACTGAAGCTGCTGATATACAGACCGAGAATTGATATAAGTGTGATCTGGTTGCTGAGTACTTGAACCTACATCATGTAAGGATGTATCGCAGAGTATGCGTCTGTACTTTGAATTAACTGAGCATGCAAGATATATATACTAAGATGAACAAACATATATAAGCTGAATAAGGCATAACTAAGCAATACTGTAAACTGAGCAAGAATATAAATATTGAAAAGATAACTGAAAAGCTAAACTGAATGCAATGACCAAGTACTAATCATCAAGATGACATGCTAAACTGAATACTGAAGTATATACTGAAAACCTGGTCAAATGCACTAAGAGTCTGTCTATAGGAGCTACTATTAACTGACATAAAACCACGTGAGCGAAACGTGGAGTCTAATGTATACGCCCCATCGAGAGGACCCAATATACCTTGCCAGGGGTATAAAGGCATGACTGGCGTGATCACTAAATCTGATACCCAACAGAGGGGACATATAATCCTACGGGGGCACGTAGTTCTGGGACTATGAGGCTACACTGAACCCTAGTCAAACACGGTGCTAAGTTTACTCCCAACTGAATATGTGTATGACTGAGATGTAACTGAAGTACTGACATACTAAATAGCTCAAATACTGACATGCAAATATGAGAATGCAACATTTATATACTAATAATGTAACATTCAAAACTGAAGCATGATTATCTATTTAACTGACCTTGCAAATGTAATTCATGAACTAAAAGAATCTACATAAACTAGGGTTCTAATTACTATGCATGGAATTAAACAACGTTTCCAAGAAATCATGATATTTTGATTTAGGACACTACAGCAGTTAAATCACAACAATTATCCAAGGATTTAGAAACCTTAGGTCTAAACAAATATATAGAATTAGGAACTGACTGAATTCTAGGTACCTAGTGGATGAAAGGAACCCACTAGTGAAATCTCACATACCTGGTGATGAAATCTATGGAGAAATCATTTGATTTCGGAGCTGGAGCTGAAGAAAACCTGTTGCGTGTTCTTGAGGGGCTGGTCGACTTTTTCTTCTCTTTTTACTTTATTTTCGATGAATTTTGGTGCATAAAGGTTTTGGTTATGTTCTGAAAAAGTTATTAGGCTTAAATTGAGTAAAACGACGTAATTTAGGTGTAAAAAAATGTAGTTTAAATGCCCAACGCGTAAGAGAAAAGACTAAAATGACCCTAACATAAAAGATGATGGGGCCCTTTCACGGAGCCACTGACGGACCATCGTTGGGACCACGGCCCGTCAAGTGGGTTGTGGTTCTGGCCATGGTCTTTCATCTCCTGATAGCCCCCTCCCATGGTCCACCTCACGGACCACAGACCGTGAAGGCCTTTGTGGTTCTTCACTTGGGGCTAGGGTCCTGTTGGCTTAAGACGATGGACCCTCCCATATTTTATCATCAAGACCACGACCCGTGGTGGGCTATGTGGTCTGAGGCCTGAACTCTGGTGGTTTCTGCCTAGCCTCCATGAGCCTTCCCACGGCTCATGTGGTGGTCCACGGCCTGTGAAGGGTCCCATGGTCCACCACTTCTGGGTGGGTGTGAACCGCGATGAGGGTGAAGGACCGTGGTCTTGATCACGGCCCGTGAACCCCTCCATGGTTCACCTTTTTCTGTTGTTTTCTGTTGAAAGTCCAAGTCTAATTTCTGAGATGTTACAACTTGGAGTTGTTGGCGGTAGTTTTTTTTACTTAAGATCTCGAGGCACTACCTGTATGGAGTTTGTTATGTGATATACACTGATCACAAGAGCATTCAGTATATCATGAGCTAGATGGATCTTAATTCGAGTCAATGTTGCTGTATTGAGCTTCTGAGAGACTATGACCTCTCTATTCTCTACCATCCTGGAAAGGCGAATAGAGTAGGGGATGCCTTGATTCGGAAGGCTGTGAGTATGGGAAGTCTAGCATTCCTATCGACGGTGGAGAGACCTTTAGCTTTGGAGATTTAGTCCTACGAATCAGATGGTTCAATTGGATGTTTCAGATTCTAGGCGGGTTCTAGCCTATGTAGGAGTTGAGTCCTCTCTTCGTGATCAGATCAGTAGCCGTCAGTTTGAGGATGAGGCCTTGGTGGAACTTTGAGATCGTGTGTTAGCAAGTCATGCCGGTAAGGTTACCTTGAATTTAGATAGGGTATTGAGGTTTTCAGGTTGTATTTGTATTTCAAAAGTTGGGCGTTTGAGTTAGCAGATACTTCAGGAGACCCACGATTCTATATATTCTATCCATCCGGGCACCGTGAAGATGTACCAGTACTTGAGGCAACATTACTGGTGGAGCAGTATGAGGAGATATATTACAGACTATAAATCTTGTTGCCTTAGTTGCCAGTAAGTGAAGGTCGAGCATTTGAGAACTCCTGGTGAGTTTCAGAGATTACCTATTTCAAAGTAGAAGTGTGATCACATCGCCATGGCCTTTTTGGCAGGTTTGCCTCGGACTTTTAGAGGTGTTGATAGAATTTGGGTCATCGTTGATTGACTAACCAAGTTAGCACACTTCCTCCCTGTTAAGTCTTCATTCAGCGCCTAGAGTTTGGCCCGTATCTACATTCGTGAAGTGGTTCGTCTTCATGGTGTGCCGGTCTCTTTTATATTAGATCGGGGTGCTCAGTTCACTTCTAGCTTCTGAAAGACTTTAAGGACGAGTTGGGCTCTCGTGTTGACCTTAGCACAACCTTCCACCAGCATACTAATGGTCTGTCGGAGCGTACTATTTAGGTTCTTGAGGATATGTTGTGGGCTTGTGTATCATAGTTTGGTGGTCAGTGGGACCAGTTCTTTCCTTTAGCGGAGTTTGCGTACATAAGTATCCACCATTATAGCATTCAGATGGCCCCGTTTGACACCTTATATGGTAGGCCTTGTCGCTCTCTAGTTGGTTAGTTTTAGACTACAGAGCCTACCCCGTGTGGCACAGACTTGATTCAGGAGGCTTTAGAGAAGGTAAGTGTTATTCAGGATAATCTTCGGACAGCTCAGAGTAAGCACCGGAGTTATGCATATCGTAGGCAGCGACCTTTGAGATTCTCAATTGGTGATAGATTTTTTCTCTGCGTTTCATCCACGAATAGGGTGATAAGATTTGGGAGGTGGAGCAAGCTTAGCCCCAGGTATATTGGGCCTTCCGAGATGCTCTTGACAGTTTGGGAGGTTGCATATGAGTTAGCTTTGCCTCCGATGTTCTCAACTATCTACTTAGTCTTTCATGTCTCGATGCTACTCCAATATGTTTCAGATGAGTCTCATGTACTCTAGTATGATGCACTAGAGTTGGATTAACTCTTGACCTTTCTCGAGGATCCAATTGATATTCTTTCCAGAGATTCATCATAAATTAGGTCTTCATCTATTCCGTTTGCTTCAAATGTTTGCTCTAAGTTGGTGATTGCCCTCGATAGGACAGATGATTGACTAAAGGATTCAACTACAACTAAATCTCCTTAATAATTTCTCTACAAAGGTCATTATTGGCAAATATTGTTTCAGACACTATCACCTCGGGTTCTTCTACAACATCCTTCACATCCATACTTTTATTGCCGAGTTTCAGATTCTGCTTCTTTGATTTCCTAGTCTTCTTCTTAAGTAGCTTTCTTAGTTTAAGTCTTATTGCTCTTCTTACCTCAACATTATCATTTTATGTGTCCTATTTTTCCACACCGTTAACATTTGAGAGTCTTATAGTTATTAATAGACTTTCCCTCCTTTCCAGGTGAGCTTGAATAACCTAAGGATTAAGTGTGCTACATATCTCTTATTTTTCCTTTGAAACTCCTTTTGTCGGCTACAAGTACATTTCCTTCCCCCTCCTTGATAAATACACCTGTAAACTGTTTGGCTAGTAACTCTTGTGACGATAACAAATTCTCAAATTTCTCTGAGGATGGTTGTTGAGCCCATCCTTGAATTGACGTAAGAAATTGAATATATTCAGGTTTCAAACTACAAATAATTTTTCTTCTTAGTCATGATTTAGAGATAGTCTCTTCCGGGTTGAATAAATATATCTCCGAACTTAAAATCTTAATCTTCAATAAATACTATGTAGTAGAAAGATTACCTTAAATGGTGTTAGACAATTCATTCTCCAATATCTTTAGCCGAGCTTTATTTTTCTTGTTGAACAACTAATCAAGGGTCTTCCATATTTCATGAGTTGATTTTCACTTTTTACTATAGTCAAATAAACTAGAGGAGATTGACCTCTTCAAGATGAACTTTTCCTTCACATTGGTCTTCTTCCACTTCTTTTATGTGCTTCTATTTTCTAGTCTGTCGTTAGGAGGACTTGTGTTATTTTCATTAACAACACCCCAGAAATCCTCTCCAACAAGGTATGATTCAATCGCTTCCATACATTGTAATTTGACTAGTTCAATAATTCTACCCCTAGTCCATTAACACGACCACTTAAATCCATAAGGATAAACTAGTTGAATCTACGACTAGCCCAATATTGAAATAAAATATAGAAGCCAACAGATGATTATGGCTCTAATACTATGTAGAGAATAACAGAATAAAAGTCTAATAACTTTGGCATAAAGAAACGAGAGCAGAAGATAGGAAAATTGTAATCATTATTATTGACTATATGGCTGCTATATAAAGAATCTATACAAGACTTAGAAAAGATAATGACTATTAAACAAAGCCTAAAGAGAAAGAAAGAGTTAGAACGGATTCCTAAAGATTAGGAACTATGAAAATAGAATTCGACAAAACTAAGGAGTCTTCTCTGATCATTCGTTATTACACCCCGACAAGTTGATGGTGTCAAAAACACCCAACTTGAAGAAATGCTTGACAAAAGAAGATCTTGGAAGTGGTTTTGTAAGTATATCTTCCACTTTATAAGCCGAGTGAAGGTGTTGAACTGAAATATGCTTGTTTTGAACTTGTTCATGAACAAAGTGAAAATCAATAGCAATATGCTTCGGCCGATTATGAAACACCAGGTTAGAGCAAATGTATGTGGTGCTGACATTGTCACCAAATATCCGAGGAGTGGTGGAAATATTAAACCAAAGCTCAAGGAGTAAATTTTTTAGCAAATTTTTATTAGAAACAGTAGTTGCAACAGCCCAATATTTTGGTTCTACGGAGAAGCGGGAGATAGATCTTTGCTTTGTAGAGGACCATGATTCCAGAGAACTACCAAGGTAAACAAGATAACCTGTGGTGGTGATTCGATCGAGAGGATCTCTAGCCCAGTCAGAATCTGAGTAGGCTAGAAGTCGGTGATTATGTTATTTTGCAATTCGGAGGCCAGTCGAACATGTCTGGTGAAGATACTGAAGGAGACGTGTCATGGCTGTCCAATGTGATATAAAGGGATGGTGCATGAACTGTGAGAGTTTCCTAACTGCAAATTCTATGTTCGGACGTGTAAAAGAAAGGTAAGGATGTTTACCGATTATCCTCCTATAAAGAGAGCCATCAATTAGAGAATCTTCGGAAGACAACGAAAAAACAACAATAGAAGCCATCGGTGTTGGAACACCCTTGCATTTGTGCATATTAACTTCCTGCAACAGATCTGTAATGTATCTTTGTTGACACAAAAAAATACCACCAGGATAATGTAAGACTTCAACACCAAGAAAATAATGAAGTGTCCCAAGAACCTTCGGTGAGAATCGGGTTGCAAGATTATCAATAATGCTTTGAACATCACAAATTTGATTACCCGTGACAATTATGTCATCAACATATACTAGAACATAAATAGTAAACTCAAAATTATGCAGGATGAATAATGAAGAATCAGATTGGGATTTAATAAATCCCAAAGTAACCAACTAATTTTTGAGTTCTGTGTACCAGGCCCTGAGATCTTGTTTGAGGCTATATATAGTTTTGTGCAGCTTGCAAACATGCGTCGGATGTGTAGAAGCTTCAAAACCAGGTGGTTTGCGCATATAGACTTCCTCATCGAGACGACCTTACAGGAAGGTTGCAAAAGCAAGAACGAGTCGAACAGTTGCAGGCTTTACCACATGCCTAAAAGTACATTGAAAATTAAGTCCAGGTCCTTGTGTGAACCCTTTAGAAATCAGGGGAGCTTTATTCCTGTCAACAGAACCATCAGGATTATATTAAACCTAAAAATTCCACTTACAATCCACCACAGTTTTTAAAGGATCACATGTTACCGACTCCCATGTCCGATTTTGAACTAAGGCTCAAATTTGTTTTTTCATAGCTTCATGCTAGTGTGGAACTTGTTGAGCTTGCTTAAAGGTTCTAGGTATGGAGGAAGTGGTTTAAACAACACTTTGTAATTGTTTAGGCTTAAGGCTATTGGTCTTAGATCGAGTAAACATGTGATGAGTGGGCATCACTGTCGAGGTAGAGGAAATAAGGGAAGGTTCTGTGGCAATGGGAGGTGGGAAAGGTGACGAGGAAGAAGGTTGTACCATAGGGTTTGGGTAAAAGGACCAGTGGACTTATTTTGGCGTTGCTAAGGGATAATTGTGTATTCCGACTGAGCATTTAACTGGGAGAAGTCTGAACTACTGAGGCTGAAACAGTTGGTTGTGGTGAACTACGGCTAGAAACATAATTTTGGATGGTGAGGGGAGGAGGAAGCAGAGGCATTGGAGAAGGAGAAGAAGTATCAAATTAGGGAGAAGTGGAATTACCTGAGACGGTGGCATCTGTAGGGGCATAGAAGATGGTTGAATCCATGTCCACGTTTCCACGGGCTACTGCATAATCTGTGAAGGAAGCTCACTGGAATCATTTGAACTTTGAGTCTTTGTTTAGTTGAACATATTTCTCAAGATACATTTTTATTTTGTTTTGTTTTTAAATGGAAAATAGTATTGTAAGATGGGAACTGATTTTCCAAAAATTAAGACGTCACGTGATAAATAAATTTTTGAAGCTAAAGGATCAAACCATTGATCACAACAGTGTTTATTAAAAATTCCTAAATAAACATATGGTGTCAAATGGGGCTCTAATTTGTTTGAGTCGTGGATAATAGAGGCAACCAAATACTTTTATTGAGTTATACTTGGGCATAGTTTGAATAGGGCTCTAATTTCAAATTAACTCTTATACTAATTATTAGGTGTAGTTAGCCTGTTTATAAGATAAACAACTTGCTAACAGGCATAACTCCAAAAGTGTGATTGTAAAGACGCTTGGTGCAGCAACGTTCTAGCAATTTCAATAACATGTCTGTGTGGTCATTCGACTAGAGAAACTCATTGTGGAGTATATGGGGGGTTACACTAAGTGCTTTATGTCATATATTTTTGAGATAGAACTATAAAATTTGAAAGTTGCAACAACCATACACGGTCTATTGTGATGCAATCGGTGTAGGTTTGGGTTGTGTATTGATGTAGCAGGGCCGGGTTATTACTTATGCATCGACGAAGCTTAGGATGCATGAGCGTAACTACCCCATTCATGACTTGGAGCTGGTGGGGGTAGTTTTTGCACTTAAGATCTGGAGGCACTACCTCTATGGAGTTTGTTATGAGATCTACACTGATCACAAGATCCTTCAGCGTATCATACGCTAGATGGATATTAATTTGAGGCAGCGTCGGTGGATTGAGCTTCTGAAAGACTATGAACTCTCTATTCTCTACCATCCTGGAAAGGCTAATATAGAAGCGGATGCCTTGAGTCGGAAGGCAGTGAGTATGGGAAGTCTAGCCTTCCTATCTACGGTGGAGCCACCTTTAGCTTTGGACATTTAGTCCTACTAATCAGATGGTTCAATTGGATGTTTCAGATTCTAGGCATGTTCTAGCCTATGTGGGAGTTGAGTCCTCTCTTCGTGATCAGATCTGTAGCCGTCAGTTTGAGGATGAGTCATTGGTGGAGTTCACTTCTAGCTTCTGAAAGACTTTTAGGGCGAGTTGGTCTCTCGTGTTGACCTTAGCACAACTTTCCACCCGCATACTGATGGTCTGTCGGAGTGTACTATTTAGGCTCTCGAGGATATGTTATGGGTGTATCAGAGTTTGGAGGTCAGTGGGACCAATTCTTCCCTTTGGCGGAGTTTGCGTACAACAGTATCCACCATTCTAGCATTCAGAAGGCCCCGTTTGACTACTTATATGGTAGGCGTTGTTGCTCTCTAGTTCGTTGGTTTTAGACTACAGAGCGTAGACCGTGTGGCAAAGACTTGATTCAGGAGGCTTTAGAGAAGGTGAGGGTGATTCAGGATAGTCTTCGGACAGCTCAAAGTAGGCACCGGAGTTATGCATATCGTAGGCAGCGACATTTGAGATTCTCAATTGGTGATAGATTTTTTTCTTCGCTTGTCGTCCACAAAGGGCATGATGAGATTTGGGAGGCGGGGAAAGTTTAGCCCCAAGTATATTGGGCCTTTCTAGATCCTTCGGTCGGTTGGGGAGGTTTCATATTGATACGATCAAATTACACCTCCCTAAAGAAGTATAAGCAATCGTTGTCAAATAAAGAACCCAACTTGTAGGTTGGGGTCAATCCCATGAGAAATATGGTCTAGACTTAAACTTAACTAACAGTTATCTCGGTTTAGTCAAATTATTTCACAAAAAGTAAACAGAGGGATTTTGTAACTAAGTAACAGATTTGAATTCCTAAGTAACAAGTAAACAAGATTCAACTTTTGAGATATCAATATGAGAAGGAAACTAGGGTATATGTGTTCCCCACAGGCTCTTAAGGCAATAATCCTAATAATAGTAATCCTTTCCTAGTGTTTAACATGCAAAGTTGGTAAGTTAGGTATCCCTAAGTGATTGGTCCTCCAAGTTGGGAATTTCACCACGCAACTTGGTCCGTCTACGGGTGCATGCTTTACTAACCCTTACCTTTACCCCTGTTTAGTCATCATATCAATGTAGTTTAGTTTTCACCCTCACTCCAATTGACATCAAACTATTAGATAACATCCACTAAATCTCTGTTGTTTAATCCATTTCTCATTCAGTACCTCCTTTGTCCGGCAAGTAGAAACGAGGCGAGTACTAACGTTTGAAACCGTTAAAAAGACTTCTAAACGGAAGGATTAACAATACATGCATAAACACTATTCAAGAATTACTTAGTTATTAGTCATACTTTGTTAATTGCTCATGGTTCCGACAACCCTAGTTGTGGATTTAGCTACTCATTCTTGAGAGTTCACAATTTATAATTAAATTGAAAGAATTCATGAACTTACAATTAGAATAGATGAAACCCAAAATCTTGAATTGAAATTCAAAGTGAAAATTGTATAAAACGAAATCCGGAAATTCAATTGCTAAAAGTTTGCAACTTAATTCCCAAACAAAAAAAACTAGAAGTTTACAATAATGTCTAACCCCCAAAAACGAGGATTACAACTCCTATTTATAGAAAACAAATCCTAAATTAAACAGGAAACAAAATAAGAAAATAAACTGCTCAGACGCGGTTTCGATCGACTCCCCGACCTACAGACTGTGGGTCGACCTACGGTCCATAGGTCACCCTCTATGGTCCAACACTTGGAAAATAAAATCAGGTACTGGAACTCCAACTCACTGATCTCCATCGACGGATGTGCAGAACGGCCCGTGGGTCGACCTAGGGTCCGTCGATGCCTCTGTGGTCCCACACTTGGTCAGACTTCCCTGATCTTCCACCTACGCTTGCCCACCTACGGTCTGTGGACTGGACTACGGTCTGTCCTGTCACTCTGTGGTTCGAGTACTGGAACTCAACCTCCTGACCAGGATGTACGACTGCCCATCCACGGCCCGTCACTGGACCTACGGTTCGTGGTTGGCTCCATCGGTGGCCACTTCTGCACTTTTCAGCTCGCATCTTCATCAACCGCATCAAAGGCTATTTCCTGCAAAAATTACACCCAAAACATTATTTCTAATAACAAAGTAGCCCAAGACACACACAACACCCTCAACTTACACTTGTTGTTTAACCTCAACCGACACACTAAAACTCTAAACGACACTTATGTAGAAGCAAACATACAAACTCAAGCAGTTACATGGCTTTCTCAATCAATTCCATCACTTAGTGCAAATCTTCTCATCTAGACTCAACAAGCTAACTCATGCGGATAAAAACATGACATAGATCGACTAGTAGACATCACAACATACACTTTTCACAATCACCAAGGTACCAACTCTCCAACAATGTAACTAGTGCCCTCACTTCAAAAGAAATACTTTTTCACACAAAAAATATGAATTTCAAGTTTAAGGATTCATTCAACACTCACCCTCAGAAGTGACTTCAAGTACAGTTAGTGCTCAATACCATAGTCTTGCCCTTATTTTCACTGCATAGACTCTCTAACCTAGTCATTAGGATCACTATAGGACTTTCTTAGCTAGTAACGGAGGCTCAGGATCAGGTAGGGTACATTTGGGTACTTTTTAGTGACTTTTCTACCCTCCTTGACATTACATTGGATTTTTACCTCTTTTCTCAACCAATTCTTGACATCTTTTTATTTTCTTCTCTTTCCCTTGACTATCTTCAACACAGATGTGAGTTTTGACTTTATCGCACTTATTTTCCACTTTCTTCTTTTTATTTTACTTCATCTTTCTTTCTTTCTTTCATCACTTTTTTCATTCATCTTTTTGCTTCTTTTGACTTCAGTCACATCTTTTTTTGTTTCTTTTCCTTTGTTTTTCTTTCTTCTACACAAAACTCTTTTCATACCCTTTTTATTTCGGTTTCCTTTTTCATAGCCACCCTCAACTTATGTATTTTGCATGGTTTGAGGTGCAAAATATCTGTTGTCGGAGCAGGGCCAAGATTAAGGTAACTTTTTGAATTAGCCATCCTCAACTTAGGCTTTTGGCCTAAGTTAAGGTGCACATGTCCAAAGAGGGACCGGGGCCAAAACAATCTTTTAGGGAGGGTGAATTAGGTGTATTTAAAGAAGTGGTCTACATTTGGCTCAAATATTTGGATCGAAGGGAGCATTTATTTCTTTTGGTTGAATCAATTTAGGCTTGAGTGGACTTATTTGAACAAGGGCTTATGATCATTTCCCAACTTCTAGCCTAGATTATCTTAGCAGGACCAACATGCCAAGTTCTAGATTGGCACATATTGCATGAACATTCAACTTTTCTCACACACACTTGGTACACTGTTTCATTATCAGATTATTGAATTACCCAGTTCAAGTTTTAGGTTAAGTCATTCTATCATAGCGGTTCCTTATCATGTCATGTGAAGATCCAACACATTCAACTCATTCAGCCTATAGATCTAGCACATTTCAAATTTTTTGGACAGGTATCAATTTCATGCTCTTTATGCCATCATGCTTTCCTTCATCTACTTACTTCTACACATACAATCTTACACATGCCGGTTCAACATAAAAGTAAAACAGTCTCTTGGGGGAAAAGAACACAGGCAAGAAAACCCCAAGGGAGGATTATGAGTTGGGTTACTCAGACTTCACCCTATCACTCACAATCCATTTAGCCCACCCCCAACAGAATAAGGTGCAATTGCCCTCAATGTACAAAATAAAAAGTAAAGCATAGGGTGAAGCAAACATGTGGCGCAAATGCGCCGAAGACGTAACAAGAAGCAGGTGGATCCTGTTTCCTAGAACCCGCTGGATCAATACTAGGGACGCCATCAGTAGCGCCCACAACAACAGTAGGAACACCCTCAATAGTGCCCTCTCCTATAGTAGTGATCACCGAACCTGAAGGACCAACATCAACCTCTCGGGCCCGCTGTTACCGCACCTCCTCATCAATAAGTGACTGCCGCTATGCTGCCTCTATCTGCTGGCACTCTTTCTTCCTTGCTCTTCAAACCTCATTAGTGTCGGAAATATGATAGGAGCGGTGGTGCTTCCCAGCAGCACGAGAAGAGTCTGGTGGTGGCATAGTATCGCCAAATAGAGTAGTCATCACCACTTCATCCTCCTCTGCCACAGGAGCAACCTCTGGTGCAATCTCAGCACGGGCTAGCAAGGCATCAACATCAGACCGGAGCCTAGCCAACTCCATCTAGAATGTAGTCACATCAATAGTAGGGGAAGACCTCTCCAGGACTCGCAATTCAAATGCATCCAGGAGGTTATGAACGACCTGAATCTTTCTATCTATCATCTGCTCCATCCTAGCCTAAGACTCCTCAACAGAACGCTGCATCCACGGCCTCATAAGCTGCATCAAGGTAGCCATCTGGGTCTCCAACTTCTAGACTCGGGCTAGGGGAACGACAGTGGACCCTGAAGAGGGGGTGGCTCGGGATGAGCTCGGGGCCTGACTAGTCACTGTAGAAGGTGGAGTCTGGGCATCTACTGTAGGGGCTGGAATTGTAGTGTCATTAGCCTGGATATGCTCCACATCAACCGAAAGATCAGAACCCAAGGGCGGTACGTCAACCTGTGGCTCCCTCCGTGGTGCAGCTAGATTGGCATCATCTCGAATGTGGCCGATGTCCACTGTCTTGGTCACCTCGAGCAACCTGTCATAAATCCAATTAGGCACTGACACCTCCATGCAGAGATGGAATATAAAACATGGGAAGGGCAGACTGGTGGTGGTATTGAAGGCCCTCTCATGGATCTCGGCAATCAGGATGCGGGAGAAATCAAGCTCCAAACCTACCATAAGAGCTGCTATCATCATGACCCGGTCCTAAGTAACAACATTGTCCACCTTAGTAGGAGACAGTCTAGTGCGAACCAATAACCAGAAGAACTTGAAAGTGAAGCTCAGAGTCATCTTTCTGATAGGCAATGACATATTTCGCACCCACTTGGTATGCTCCCCATCCTCAGGAATATAACATGCCATCCAACGAAGCAACGTCTCTCTCTGATCAGCATCTCTCTGAAATGCCCCATTTGAACAGTGCCTATCTTGTAGTCATACTCCGCAGTATTAATAGGCAGAGTGTGGGTTGGGCCATAGATGAACCGGCAGATAGTAGTCTCATATATATCCATGGGGAAATTCCGCACCAAGGTAGCCTGGAGCGGGGTTGAGCTACAGGGTTGGCCCATTTAGATATGGAATTACAGACAGTGGCAGCATAGGAGGCATAAAACTCTTTTGTCATCTACTCGCTGTAGTTCCCTGGGCCCCATGCCATCCACTCACATTTGTGCCTCCGGAATAGCTCCTCAATAACGGGCACAGTCTGGAGACTCCCTGTCAGTACCCTGCGCTCCTCAGTAACGGTCCTGGCCATCTTCCAGTGCTCATTCAGCATGGTACCATTTTCATATATTTGGTACTGGCCCGCAACGCACCATCTGTTCAGCTCAGTGGCATTAGGGACTAGCTCAGCTCAGGGTGGTACAAGGGCATTAGAGGAAGAAATGGAAGCCCCACTGGAACTAGAGCCGGAAAGTGACTACGAGCCGGACTGCGACTCTGTTGCAGATAAAGCCCCCTCCTCAGACTGGGGGGCAGTGACCTCGACCTCATCACTAGAGGTAAGTATCTGCCGGGCCATGTTCCTCGTGGTACGGGGTGGCAGTAGGGGAGCCTCTGGTAGTCTCCGGGATGTACTACGTATCGGTGTCCTCATCTAACAGGCGTCGGGAAGGGGCAACTGATTTTGACTTTCCCTTCTTGGCATACACCGGTGCTTGTTTAGGGGACATGGTACCTGTAGAAGCTTAGTTAGTACCTGAAGAACACAAAAAGACCCAAGAAAATTTTTTAGAACAAGATTTAGACATAGACGAAAAATGAAAAAAAATTCAGGCAGTAATTGAACTTGTGACCCCTGATGGGTACTTACGGTCCGTCGATGGAACGACGGCCCTTAAGTCCCCTCCGTAGGTCTGATTACCCATTTTGGGTCTAATATGTTGGAACCACGGATGTGCAGAATGGTTCATCGATGGAATGATGGACCGTAGTGCACACCGTGGTTTACAACTTAGCAAATATTATGTGTGCAACGGATCTACGGACGCCGACCTATGGTCTGTAGGTTGACCTATGGCCCGTGGGTCGAAGTCGTTGATCAGTTTTGTGCAAGGTATAACACTTCAACTCTTATTCAACCCACAATTTCATCAATCACTCAATCAAACTAAGTTTAATCATGCATTTAAACATAATATATGGTAGTTTATCATCCGGAGGGTTGTGATCATGCAATTTTTTCACATTCAACACAAAAACATTGAACAACCCTAAGTCAAAACATCCAATTAGACTTATTAACCTATTTATTCGATTTAGATTAATTACAAAGTCACATACAGTCATTTCAAGGGTGTTACTAAACTAAAAATCAACATTTGAATAAGTAATTTAACAACCCAAGGTCAAGTTCATCGTTGTGACTTCAATTGAAACAATGAAATATTCAATGTATGGGAGAAACCAGTTTACCTTACAAGTAAGCAACGATGGTGAGTGTGTGATCAAGTGAAAACCTCCTAGAACAACGTGACACCAAACCCAGACCTTGAAAGCACTTTGGAGAGAAAATGGATGTGATGGAATGTTTCTTTGGACTTTTGGGATGGTGGTGGAAGTGAAAATGGAAGGGGAAGATATGGGGGAGATTAAGGGTTGAAAATGGGGTGAATGAACGGTTTGTTACGGTTGGCGGGAAAGGATGAAATTGGCAAATGGTTTAAAATGAAGGATTATAATAATTTGGGGTCCGGGTCGGGTCAGGCAGAAACCCTAACTTGGACCCACGAGACCCCGTCGACTGTCCGTGGGTCAACCTACGGTCCGTCGATTGGGTCCGTAGGTCATGTTGACACTTAGAAAGATTTAGAAAACTTACCTGGGATCTACGGATGCCATCCATGGTCCGTGGATTGACCAAAGGACCGTCGATGGGACCCGTAGACCACTGCAGCAGCTTATTTTCTGTAGATTTTGCCTTTTCGTCCATGCACACGTAGCAACCATTAGGACTTTCTTTTTAAATTTTCTAGACACTTTTTAGACACGGAACCTATTATATATCTAACACTAAACAGAAAAATTAATAAACACCTATCTAAAGAGCTACAAAATAAAAAAGAAATAAGAAAAGCTCCTATATCGAAAAGAAACTCCTATAGTTGGCTAGATTGTACATCTTGGGTTTCCTCCCAACAAGCGCTTGATTTAACGTCGCAACACGACACAGACACCTTGATTACTCAGACTTCATCAAGATAATACGCCTTTATGACTTCATGTACACTCTCGGTTTTCCCCAAGTAGACTTTTATCCTCTGTCCGTTCACCTTGAACCTCGTCCCTTCCTTGTTCTCGAGCTCAACCGCTCCATGTGGAAATACTTGGGTTACTTTGAATGTCCCGGTCCACTTGGACATGAGCTTGCCAGGAAACAAGCGCAACCTTAAATTAAATAAGAGCACCACATCACCGAAATGAATTTATGCTTTTCGATCTTCTTATCATGGTGCTTCTTCATCTTCTCCTTGTACAAGGATGAACTCTCATATGCGTTTAGGCAAAACTCATCAAGCTCATTCATGACTTCAATATCTTCACTGTCACAATTCATCGTTACCGCTGCTAGTGCATCAACACCTAACCTCTCCTCAATAGGCACTTTAGAATCTTGCTCCACAATATGATTCACCACCGATACCGAATTAAGATCACATTCTTGCTTCATAGACCTACAGATGATAAAAGTGACCTCCTCATTATTCATTCGGAACTTCATCTGCCCTCTCTCCATATGGAATAAGGAACGCCTAATAGAAAGGAATGTTCTCCCTAAGATGATGGGAACCTCAAAATCAACCTCACAATCGAGTATCACAAAGTCAGCCGAAAATATGAATTACCCCACTTTCACAAGGACATCTTCGAGCACTCCAACGGGCCTCTTCACAGTTCTATCGGCCATAAGTAAATGCATCGCAGTTGGTTTCGGAGCTCCTAAACCCAATTTCTTATAAATTGACAGTGGCATCAAATTAATGCTGGCCCCCAGGTCACACAAAGCTTTCGTAAAGTGTGAGGAATAGTGAAAAATCCAGGATCCTCTTTCTTTTGCACAAGTGACCTAGTAGAAATAGCACTACAATGTTGCAAACGCTCTTCATTCTCAAAACTAACAACCCTCTTTTTGGTCACCAAGTCTTTCATAAATTTAGCATACCCAGGCCTTTTTTCCAAACATTCTATTAACGGGATATTTACGGACAGTTTCTTCAGCATAGCTATGAACCTACGGTATTTTCCCTCTTCAGTCTTTTTCACCGGTCTTTGTGGGAATGGAGGTGGAGGTCTAGGCATAGGAACAACCTTTTGGGTCATCTCAGATTCTTTTTCAGTATCATCTTTTGAAACTTCAGTAACCTCAATCTCATCCTCATCCTTTTCAATCACTTTTTCAACCTCAGATGGCATGGGGGGGTCAATGGTCTGTTTTCCTCCGCGAGTTGTGATTGCCATACAATGCCCATCATTCTTCGGATTCTGGATGGTGGTGCTAGGAAGTGTGCCAGGTTGGCGTTGATTCACAGTAGCGTACAACTGACTAAACTATTGTTCAAGTTGATTGATTGACACTGCATGGGCAACAATTTTTTGACCGATTCAAGACAAGTCATTTCGCATATCTTTCAAATTCTCATCAGTTGCATCAAACCTCTTCATAATATTTTGCATCATATCCTCAATGTGTGACATGCTATTACCACCATCTCTATTACTAGGAGGAACATAGGGTCCAACCTTATCATTCCTATTGCCATAATTGTTTCGGTTGTAATTGTTGTCACGATTGTAGTTTCCATCCCGGACATAGTTACCCTTACGGTTGTAGCCTCCATATTTCCGACCTTGGTTTCCTTGACCTTGGTGCCAATTTTCCGTGTTGGAACCTTGGGTGCTGTTTCGGAAACCCCCCGTCTGATCATTCACCAAATTCACATCCTCCTCATAGTAACACTCTTCAACTGGCGGCGGTGGAGATCGACTCAGATAATTCACAGCATTCACTTTTTCCGCACTACCACTCAAATGTTTTAGTACCAACCCTAATTTTGTTCTCATCTGAGCCATTTCTTCCCGAATGTCATCATTAGCTTGGTTGGGCGCAGTTTGGACAGCGAACGTGCTCATACCAGTATTTTCTTTTCTAGTGCTCCTGGCTTTGTTGTTTTAGGAAATCCTCTCAAGCTTTTCGGCAATCTCCTAAAAATTGCATTCAAAATATGATCCTACAGCAATTGTATCTAACACAGCTTTTACATTGTCATCCTGTCTATAGAAATACTCATCATCTATGCGGTGATTCAGAAAACTTCTAATGAACCCAATGAACCTATCCCAAGAACTGCTTATCGACTCTCCTGGTAATGCCGCGAAGTTGTTCAGTTTATCTTTATGATTTAACTTCTTGGACACCGGAAAGTATCTTGTTGTGAACACCTTATACAGTTGGTCCCATGTATAGATAGAATTGTATGGTAACTCCGAAAACCACACAGCTGTATCCCCGGTCAACGACAAAGGGAACACTCTCAGACCTATGACATCCATATCAAACTCCGGTCGTCCTACACAACTCTTGCAAACACTGGACAATTTGGCCATGTGAGCGTATGGATCCTCTGAAGCCAACCCAGCAAACAACCCTCTCGCTGTAAGCATCAGTATCAGACTTCTAGTTACCATAAATGTGTATCCCGGATGTAGAACAATAGGACCATCTGATCTAATCATATCATAGTCGGCCCTGTAGTGATTGCGAAACCTTGATGCTGGCGGATTCTGTACCCTTTCTGTATTTTTGTTTATAGGATCACCTTGAATTTGAGCGGGCACATTAATAACCCCTGGAGGCTGCAATTCAACTCCATCTCCTCGACCATCTCTGATTGGATTGTTGTGAACCCCCTGATTAGTCATTCTTCTCAAAGTCTTACTCAATTCAGGATCGTAGGGGGTCAAGGGTTCGCCTCAACTTCATGTACTTAGCATACACTAGAGTAGAAACCAGTAGAAAACAAAAACAAAACATAACGTAAAATCAAGAAATACTTGACTAAAGTTCAACAATGTAGTTAGTTTAATCTAAAAGACGTATTCCCCGACAGCGGCGCCAAAATTTGATACGCTCAAATTACACCTCCCTAAAGAAGTATAAGTGATCGTTGACAAATAAAGAACCCAACTTGTAGGTTAGGGTCGATCCCACGAGGAATGTGGTCTAGACTTAAACATAACTAACACTTATCTCCATTTAGTCATATTATTTCCAAGAAAAGTAAACAGGGGGGATTTTGTAAGTAAGTAATAGATTTGAATGCTTAAATAACAAGTAAACAAGATTCAACTTTTGAGATATCAATATGAGAAGGAAACTAGGGTATATGTGTTCCCCACAAGCTCTTAACGCAGTAATCCTTTCCTAGTGTTTAACATGCAAAGTTGGTAAGTTAGATATTCCTAAGTGATTGGTCCTCCAAATAGGGAATTTCACCAGGCAACTAGGTCCGTCTACGGGTCTATGCTTTACTAACCCTTACCTTTACCCCAGATTAGTCGTCATATCAATGTAGTTTAGTTTTCACCCTCACTCCAATTGACATCAAACTATTAGATAGCATCCACTAAATGTCTGTTGTTTAATCCTACTCTCATTCACTACCTCCTTGGTTCGGCAAGTAGAAACGAGGTGAGTTCTAATGTCTGCAACCGTTAAAAGTACTTTTAAACGAAAGGTTTAACAATGCATGCATCAACACTATTCAAGAATTACTTAGTTATTAGTCAAACTTTGTCAATTGATCATCATTCCTGCAACCCTATTTGTGGATTTAGCTACTCATGCTTGAGAGTTCACAATTCATAATTAAATTAAAAGAATTCACGATCTTACAATTAGAATAGATGAAACCCGAAATCTTGAATTGAAATTCAAAGTGAAAATTGTATAAAACGAAATCCGGAAATTGAATTGCTAAAAGTTTGCAACTTAATTCCCAAAGAACAAAAACTAGAAGTTTACAATAATGTCTAACCCCCACAAATAAGGATTACAATTCCTATTTATAGAAAACAAATCCTAAATTAAACAGGAAACAAAATAAGGAAATAAACTGCTCAGACGTGATTTCGATTGACGCCTCGACCTACGGACCGTGGGTCGACCTACGGTCCGTAGGTCACTCTCCGTGGTCCAACACTTGGAAAATAAAATCAGGTACTGGAACTTCAACTCTCTGATCTCCATCGACGGATGTGCAGGATGACCCGTGGGTCTATCTACGGTCCGTCGATGCCTCCGTGGTCCCACACTTGGTCAGACTTCCTTGATCTTAAACCTACGGTCCATGGACTGGACTACGGTCCATCCTGTCTCTCTGTGGTTCGACTACTGGAACTCAACCTCCTGACAAGGACCTATGACTGCCCATCCACGGCCCGTCACTGGACCTACGATCCGGGGTTGGCTCCGTCGGTGGCCACTTCTGCACTTTTCAGCTTGCATCTTCATCAACCGCATCAAAGCCTATTTCTTGCAAGAATTACACTCAAAGCATTATTTCTAATAACAAACTAGCCCAAGACACACACAAACTTTAAGTGAAATGCATTAAAAATGTCGTAAACTCGCGGTATATGACATATGAGTTAGCTTTGCCTCCGATGTTCTCAGCTATCCACCTAGTCTTTTAGTTCTTGATGCTACGCCAATATGTTTCAGATGAGTCTCATGTGTTCCAATATGATGCAGTAGAGTTGGATGAACTCTTGACCTTTGTGGAGGAGCCAGTTTCTATTCTTGCCAGAGATGTGTGGTGGTTGTGCTCGAGAGCCAGTTGCTAATTCGGGACAAAACCCTAACCCTGGACCAACCAAAACTCGAGACCTGACCTTGACCTAAAATTTTACCCCGACTGAGATTCGCCCCCAAATCTTAACCCATGCCCCGACTTACAAATCAGTACCTGACCTCCACCTAAGATCCGACCCTGACTTCTGGCATACGTGTCAATTTCCAAATCATGATAAAACATTCAAACTAGGATCCTACCTCGACCCGATACCTAACCTAACCTGAAACCTAACTTAGTGCAAGAATCAACCGTGACTCTCAACTTCAAAATCAGGACCTAACTTCCAAACTGGGACCCGACACCGACACCCAACCTGACACACGTATGTCAAATCTTGATCAAACTTTGACATCGACACTCAACTTCCGACTTACAAACCCTGATCCGACAACGACACTCAAATTGAGAACCAACATCAAAATTGTAGATGCAAGATATATCCTTCATTGAGTCAGAATCAATGTCCTTCCTTATACGACTTTCATTTCTTTGTAAAATTCCACTATGAAAATAAGACTTTTGTCATAAAAGTGCTTCGTCCACCACCTTTAATCCTTTTTGTTCACGTGATACCTCTTCTCCAAATCCGAGATAGACTCTGTCTTATATGAGCACATTTCACTAACCAGTTCCCCGTATTTGTTACCTTAGTTGTCAATCATCAAATCTTACTCTATCAACAAAATTCCCCATTTTTGAGGATGACAAATCATGAATTATTGTATGCATACTTCAACCTTTGACATGCCAGACACTAATTAAAGCAATACGTTAGAAGATCGGGTTAGACTAATTGGGTTATAAATATCACACACACACTGTTACTATAGAAAGAAGTAGCAATTCAAATACTCATGGCCACTAGTTCTATCACCTACACAAGTACTTTACAGCAAGAACTCATATAGTTATGACAAAGCATTTGCACAATCAAAGGATATAGACAATAACCAAAAACTAAAACCTTATAGTAACATTAATCAAATCAAGTACACCACAAATGAAATCAAAATTAAAAGGTATACACAAGAATTTTTTGTTACAAAAGGGAATGTGAAGCCCAAGAGTGATTAGGCTGGACGAGGAGAAGAATGGGATGATGATGGTAGATCTTCCATAAGCATCTCAAAGAGACCCTTCAGATTAGCAGAATAAGTCGACATCTAAGTTTCAAGGAAAGATTGAGTGTGGGTAAGGTCATCCTTGAGGTTAATACTTTATCCACCAATCTAATATGTTCAAGTCTATAGGAGACGTGCAGCTTCTCCATGTCATCCTTTGAGAGGCTCAAGGTTCTATAATTTCCCTATCATTGTCAGCCAGAAGTGCCCTCAACCTTTAAAGTGGTGCATTTACCCCCCTTTTAGGAGCAGGTACCGATGCATTGTTCACCACACCTAACACATCCTTGGTGGTCTGATGCTGCCACATTTTTAATGAAAACTAAAGTGTTTAGAAATAGACCCCAACTAGAACCCATAACCAAGAGCATTCTTTGTTTTACCCTGCTTACAAATTTGATGCATGTGACAAAATATTAGTTTGGGAAAATTTATGGGTATTTCAGAAATCAATAACTCCATAAGGGTGAGATCCATATATTTCTCCTCAGTACACTTTTGCTGATCTCTTGGGATCATCATTTAGTGCACAACATCAAACAGTAGATTAGGGAAGGGAAGCATTACATAGAGACACCAACAAATGTATGGAACACCCCATATTTGAATAATGCCATCAGGAGTAAGAATAAATAAAACATCTCTGTCCATACAAGAAATAGAGAAGAATACACCTGGCACGTTAATATAGTTCTTAGTCTCTTTTCAGCCAATTTTACATCTCATATCACCTTGAAGAAACAATTTTCAACAATCGTGTGCACTAACAAGAACTATGACTTCACCTATCTCATCCCCTCGCCCCATTAAAAAAAGAACCAGTAATCACTCAACCCCTAAGCATAGTTCATTGCCCAAAATTCACAATCCTAATGTACGAGCATCGAGACTATACTCTAAGTCATCACCTATTTTTTCATCCTTGATGTCACCTTGAATCCCCTCCTCATCAGTTTCAATGTGTCCAAAAGATTCATAGGATGGCAAGTCATTGTCATCTTTGTGACTATCGGTGGGATCATCAAAATATCTAGATTTGGCAAAAGCCTTAAAAGGAGTAGGTTTCTTAACCTGTTTTTATGGACAAGCGGACGAAACCACACACTTGCGTTTTCTATTCCTATCAACCTTATAAATATAATCAGTTATCTTAATTGGGTCATATGGGGGAACAAACTTACCTTTGTCAAATTTGGGTTTTTTGGCCGATAGAGCCAAAAGACTTTCATCGAGATACCTTTTTATAAACAGAGTCATATGGACAGGGACAACCACCAAAGATGGAGTAGGTTAGTGACCTATAGGTTTATTAGTCGAAACCACTTCAAGCCTGCCCAAAGCCTTGCATAGTTGAGATCTAAGGCATTTGGGGACCATATTTGCAATGGGGACATTTTATTGAGCAATAATCCCTGAGCCCCCGACCTGCTCCCTCGACTAGGCACTAGAAAATGGAACACTTGTCATGGCGACCTCACAAACAAATCCTAGTTCCCCCTTAATAGATGTACCCAAAATGGAATATTTTGAGTGCAAATCTAATGTTGTGTTGGATTAAACAGAGGTGGAAGTAAGGCTTGCCATAGAACTATTCCCAGAAGAGAACATTTTAATTATCTTGGGTCTATAAATCCAGGGTAGTGGGAACATCGATGATGATGTCACACATAACATTGGGGAAAGATGGATGAAATGAAGGCTACCCTCTAGAGTTTTGTATAATATAAAGTACCACCTAAACGTAAAGGTTCTATAGAATGGTGGTTAGACCGTCCTTGTTTATAGAGTGGAGTCCTATCGAGTAAAGCACTCACAAGTTCAGAAGATGCATGTTGTGGAGAAGAGGATGTTGAGACTGATATATGGGCATACTGGGAGCGATAAAATTAGAAATGAGGTTATCAATATGGTCTTAACAACTATCCTTAGAGAAATTTGAGAATTTATTATCATCACATAAGTTGCTAGCCAAACAGTTGACTGGTGTATTTGTGAAAAATAGGGAAAGAAATGTTCTTGTAGCTGAAAAGTGGAACATTAAAGGAAAAAACAAGAGACATACAACATACTCGATCTGCAGGTGGTTCAATCTATCCAGGATAGGAGGGAGCGTATACAAATAACTATAACACTCAAATGTTATTAGTGTGGAAAAATAGGACACATAAAAAGATATTGTTGAGCTATAAAGAGGAATATGGCTCAAATAAGAAAGCTACTAAGAGGAAGGTACTTAGTAGCTAAGACTTGAGCAATAGATACCATGACTTCCATCAATATTGAAAGAGATTTGATCCTATATTCAGTATATTATGCAGTCCATCACGTGGAGAAGGAAGACACTAGTTCCATTAGCAAGAAGAACGAACATTCTAAAGTTGTTCAGACTGATGACAGAGTATCTTCTATCAAGGAAATCAAAGAAGCATAATCTGAAACTGGCAATAAAAGTACAGATATGAAGGATGTTGAAGCAGAACTCGATTTCACAATGTCTGAAAGTATATTTTCCAATGATGAACTTTTTGGAGAATAATTGAGAGAGAATGTAGTGAAAGTTGAGTCTCTGGTAAATCATTTTCCATATTGAGGACAATCACTAACTTAGATCAAACATAGGAAGCAAATGGATAAATCAAATAGTGACAAGTGTAGAGGTTCCTCTCCCTTCAATGACCCCCCTTGATTGTAAGAATGATTAAAAAAGGATTCTCTCTCATCAAATGTGACATCCGGTGAAACAAAGAATTTCTTTGATGATGGTTGATAACATTTGTAACGTTTTTTAGTAGGAGAATATCCTATGAAAACACACTTCCGAATATTCTAGAAACCAATTTACTGGAAATTTCAAGATTTTGAAGGAAATTCCTAAGAGTATCAAGCGGACTTTGAAATTTCAGAATTCTTGATGGCATTCTGTTACTAAGATGTGCAGTACTTAGGATAGCTTCCCCACAATACCGTTTTGGCACCTTTTAGTGAAAAATAGTGATCTAGTAATGTCAAGTAACATACTGTTTCTTCTCTCTACTATCCCATTTTGTTAAGGAGTATTGACACGTGAAGATTTATGAATAATTCCCTCTTTTGGAAGAAAATAGAGAGGTTTTGATTGATGTAGTCCTTGGCATTATCAGATCAGAATCTTTTAATTGACACATTATATTGGGTTTTGATTATATTAAAAAAGGTAGGAAGAATTTGACTGACATCTGATTTTTGCTTTAGCAAGTAAATCCACGTAACTCTTGTACAATCATCATTGAATGACACAAACCATCCAGCACCAGAAATATTAGGAATGGGAGAGGGTCCCCAAATATTACTATGAATAAGAGAGAATGGAGTTTGACATCTTTTGTGACTAATTGGAAAGGAAACACGTTTGTGTTTTGCAATTTCACAACCATCACAATGAAAAGACCCCACAATCAAATCTTTTAACAAAGATGGAAACATCCTTTTATATAATAAAAGGAAGGGTGAGCTAACTGACGATGATAAAACCGTACATTCTCTTTATTTTAAATGATAGATTCAAACAAGAATAAACTAGACAAGGAATTCTTAGATATATCTTCACCATTGTGGAAATCCACACAACAAAGACCATATTTCTCACTAGCACGCCCAATCATCTCCTTCGTGTTCTGTTCAAAATAGGATGAATATATTTGTCAGGAATAAGCCTAAAGCTCTGATACCATGTGGAATAAGATTGTGGAATAGAATAACCTAAATCCCATGAAATCTGGGATTATACAAAATCATTTGTTTTACATTAAGAGAAAGAATCAGAGATATGATATTCTAATTATCCTAATATCTTAGAGGATCATATCTTTATAATAAGAATATCTTCCCATCTTAGAGGATCATATCGTGATAACAAGAATATCTTCTTGGAAATCCTCTATCAGCCAACACTCGTCAAGCTCTTCCACCAAATCAAAGTGTATATCATATTATTCGGAGTTAGCGCATTCCATTTAGGAGACTGACGCCTATACAGATCCCAAATATCCCCTTTTAGGGGGACAGTTTTGATAACACCACCAACTCCTTTCACCCACTTGACCTTGTATATGTTTACCCGAGCCTGTATATAATTATCATGTTGATACATTTGTATATTCTTACCCTAGCTTTTATATCATTATCGATTTGTGAGGATGAATCTACACTTTGAGAAGTCTGAGCGACATGTGTCTCACCATCTCAAGGGCACCGGTTTCTCTTCAAAGGAAGGTTTAGGTGATGATGTTGCTCGAAATACTTGATTAAATTTTCATTTTTCATATCAAGTATCTCAACTTTAAGTGCTTCTTTCACAAGTATAGGAACCTCCAAACAAGGAGTTACATTTCCGCGAATACCTCCTAAGTGGTACTTAGGCCGATAAAAACTAGAAACAATTTTACCACAATCGTTGCACTTAATTCTTCACTACTTCTGATCACCTGCCACACCATGTTGATAAAATGACTCAAATATAAAATTTATATTCAGCAACATGTTGTGGCAATTGATCAGAAGAAGATAAAATTTAGGTTCAACTCTTGTGGTAAAGTTGTTTCTAGTTTTTATCAGCTTATGTAGCACTTAAGAGGTATTCGTGGAGATGTAACTCCTTGCTTGGAGGCTCCTATACTTGTGAACGGAGCACTTAAAGATGAGATAATTGAAAAGAAAAATGAAAATTTAATAAAGAATTTTGAGAAACTTCAACACCCAAACCTTCCTTTGAAGAGGAATTGGTGCCCTCGAGATGGTGAGACACATGTCGCTCAGACTTCTCAAAGTGTAGATTCATCCTCACAATAGATTTCAAAATCATTAGCAATCAAAAAAGGGGGTATAGGGAGGGGGTGTTGAAACTACTGACGTCACAAAAATTACTTGATCATAGTCTAGAAATCCTCGACAGCAACTGAGCTTGTTTCTCTCTTCTATTCAATGGTACATAGCTTTTGCTTTCTCCTTCTTTCTGCATATATCACTGTGGGTTGTTTGACAATGTTGAGTTTAATTTTAGTTACTGCAGTCATTTTTAGCATAATTAGTTACCTATCTTTAGGATGCATTTGAATTTTAAATATTCGTTAGGTTGTTTTAATTGTTGAGATTATTTAGCCTTTTTTTGAATTTTTGTTGTGCACATTTTCTGCATTTTGTTATTAAGTTGGCTATTTTATATCCTATTATGCTTAATAAAAATATTTAGAGATATTTCAGTCAATTCTTTTTGTTACCACATTTAAAAAAAAAAAACACCAACAGTGGTATTAAGAGCATCATTGATCTTACAGGATCTGTGAAATCTTTCAAAGAACTTTTGTAACACCCCGTTGTTTAGTAGGCCAACTAGGGCTAAGAATGAGGGAAACAAGAGCCAAGGCAAGGGGACAAGGGCCAAGCCTGCCCCAAGCTTGCCAAGGGGCTGCCCATATTCACGACCACCACCACGGCATGTGGTGGCTAAGGCAGTAGCTACCTTGAGGCTGCCCAAGAAGGCTCATCTTCATGAGCCACTTCACGGTCAGTGGTGAAGACCACGGCTCGTGGTAAGGCCCGTGAAGATGCCTTAAACTTTTGGAGGCCAATACTTGGTGGCCTAGCCACTGGACCAAGGACCATGGGCAGGACCACGACCAGTGGTGAGGACCACGGCTCGTGGAGCCTGCCGTGGTGCCTGGCACTAGGCTGCCTAATGAAGGCTATTTTGGGAAATTCCAAAAGTTAGATTTAAGTGAGGTCATTTTGCCTAGACTTAGTACACCTATATAAGTGATTTTAACCCTTTAAACTCACCATTCAAGACATTATTTCCAAAACCCCAAAAAGTATCCCAAAGTTCATCCTCTCAAATATTTATCTCTCTAGAACTTGAAGAAGAAGATAGAGTTTGAAGCTTGGTCAAGATCAAGGCACCCAATCTCCAAGCTCTTGAGGGCATTGTGACTATGGTATTATAGCTTTTCATCCATGGAGTTCCCTAGTTTTCCCTAATTGTGAAGATAAATCCTCAATTCTAGTTAGGCTTTCTTCCAATATTGTGCTTATTGATGAATATTGATCCAATTGAGTGAATGATAATTGTTTATGATTGAATTAGTATTAAATCATGTTTTTAGGATGAAATTACTTGTACCCATGCCTAATCCATGTCTAGAAAGATGAAATTGAAGTAAGTGGGTGTTGTGCCTTGAAAGGGGAAATTGAGAATTTAGAGATAATCTTCTAGAATTGATGATATGTAGTGTAGATTGCTTAAGAGTAAAGCATATAGACATGAATTGAATGATATTAAAGTATACATGATGAACCATGATTAGTAATGCTTGAGATTGAAGCTTATATGATGATATATGATTTGAATTGCTTAAGAATGAAGCATGTGAGTAGAATGCCTTGAGATCTAGGCATATGAGATACTTATGAGAAGTATTGCTCTGAGAGTGAAGCATGTAGTTATGAATGTCGATTGTTAAGTCTTGAGAGTAAAGCTTACATGGGAATGGTAGACTATTACATATAATTGTTGTGGAAGGACTTTACCCACCTAATCTACCTTATGAATGTTTAAATGCATGAAGTGATAGAATCACATGAGTTATAATGAAATCCATGTCTAATGCTATTATTCTAGATGTGATGATTGAAAGAAAGTTTTGAACCTCAAGGAGGTGAAGTATGAGATTAGGCATTTTCTATGAAATCTATGAAATTGTATTAATGATGCTTTGAGAGTAAAGTATCCATGTTATTGTTGTTTTTGTGTTGAAGAAAGGAGATTCACATATACAGACCTTTGCATGAATGTGAAAGGTTTCCTCACACAATGAAGGTTCTAAGGTTGAAATGATTTCTCACCTAATTGAATCTAAAAGAAAGTAATCATGGATGGTGAAAGGTTTTCTCACGCATGATCTATAGAGCTATCTTAATTGATATACCTTGAAGTTGTGATATGAAATCCCATCATGAATAGATTTACTTGGTAAGACAAGACCATGCATGGTAGCTTGAGTAAAAGATCTCATGGTAGCCTTGGATTGAGAAATCGTACCCTTTCTAAGGTTAGCTTGAACTAGCTTAATAGAATGCTTGCATGATAGCATGACTTTGGTTAGGCCAAACCATTTCATTGGTAGCTTGGATTGAGAAATAGTAACCTTCCTTGAGTAGCTTGGACTAGCATGATAGAATGCTTTCCATGATAGCTTTGTCTAGCACAATATGGTGCTTTTCCTTGGTAGCCTTGAATTGGTAAATTGTAACCATTCATGGGTGATGACTTGCCTTGTACTAAGTAAAGAAGCATATTTATGATGAAACAAGGTTACTTCAAGGAAGTATCGTAATTATGTCTTAATATGAGATTTTCTTGAATGATGTGTAATTAGATTTGATTGTTGCTAGAGTTTCCTTACTTGATATGTAAGACTAGAAGTGATTTCCTTGTCTTTGAGAGATAAGTTGAGGATGAGAATAAAATATGATGAACCTAAATGATGGCCCAAGGTGGTCTATTTAGCATGGGTGAGATTTATGGGGTCTTATCCATGGCTAGATTTAGTATGCTTTGAGGTTACTTATGAAGTGTTCTTCTCACATTATGATGACCTATGTATATTGACTATGCTTATGACTATGTTGTTATCTCTTATTCTTATGGATTATGTCTTATGTTGACTAATGCTTATATTATGCTTATGATGATGTTTATGCTAGCTATCATATTTAGTATATTTTTGTACTAACGCATACTTTACCTACATTCTTATCAAATGTAAGGTCCGAAGATATTGACTTTCCTCCCCATGGCTAGGATCTTAGTAGAAGCAAGGAGTTGAAGTTTTCGTGAGTCCTCATAGTGTTCGAGGAGATAGCCATCATGTTCTTATGTCTTTCTTTATATGTGTAGACTATTGTATGGGCTGCGTCCCAAAGATGTTCATGTTTTAGATGGTTTTAGACAAGTGTAATAGACTTCCACTCGTTTTATTAAAATCTTTGATATTATGGAAATTGTTTTAAATTTCCGCATCATTTCTATTTACTTTATGTTATGATATGCTAAGTGGATTGTATGAGTCCTCTCGGGGTCTTGTACACCTTGTTACATCTTGGGGGTACCCCTGGGTCGTGACAAACTTGGTAATCTGAGCAAAAGGTTTAGAATGATTCTAGGATGTCTCAAAACCATGTCTAGTAGAGTCTTGTTCATAAGTGTGAAGTGCATCACATTTATGAATGAGAAGCTATTAGATGATTAGGAAATATCACTTCTTCATCACTCTAAGTCATGCGATAGATTTTAACTCTATAAGGTCTTTCTCCTAATCCTTACCCGATGGCCTTCAGGATATAGCTACTACAAGGGCTAATGCTAGAAGGAATGAGGAAGGCAATGTGGAACAAAAGGCTCCTCCACAAGCTCCAAAAGCTCTGGTTGACCCTATGGCTGAGAATGTGACTTTTTTGGAATTTAGATCGGTATTTCAAGTGTTGGCTCAAGCCGTGATAGCCCAAGCTAATAGGGAGGTTGTAGCACCTCTGAACCCAAATGTGGGTACAGCGGCTTCAAGAGTGAGGGAATTTACTAGGATGAACCCTTCAGAATTTTCTGGCTCCAAAGTTGAGGAAGAACTTCAAGAGTTTATAGATGAGGTATATAAGGTACTTGCTATTTTCGGAGTGACTCCGGTAAAGAAGGCGGAATTGGCCGCTTATCATTTGAAAGGTGTTGCTCAAGTGTGGTACAATCAATGGAAAGGAGCTAGACCGGTAGGAGCGGGTCCTGTAGAGTGGGAAGTGTTTAAGTTGGTGTTTCTTGATAGGTTCTTTCCCTTAGAGATGAGGGAAGCAAAGGTACATGAGTTTCTTAACTTTCATCAACGAAGTATGAGGCTGAAGGAATATGCTCTAAAGTTCACTGAATTGTCGAAGTATGCTCCATCTCTAGTGGCCGACCCTAGGTCGGGAATGAGTAAGTTTATATCGGGTGTGTCTGATTCGGTAGTAAAAGAATGCCGTATGGCTATGCTTATAAATGACATGGATATTGCTCTTCTTATGACTCATTGCCAACAAATTGGGGAAGAGAAACTAAAAGGGATGTCTAGCGAGAAAAATAGGTCTAGAACGGATAATGATAAGTCCTTTCATGATGGGTCCGATGGACATGGTCGTTCTAGGAATCGATGAAGGTTTTCCGGACAAGGTGTCTAACCCTAAACCGCATGGAATTAGTAGTGAATCCCTATGGCCTACTTGTGGTAGGTGTTGAAAAAGACATGAGGGTAGATGTTTAGCTGGCATAGAGGGTTGCTTTTGTTGTGGTAAAAGTGGTCATAAAATGAGGAATTGTCCCAAGGAAAAGGCTAAAGGAAGAGAAGATGCTCCTAAGCGAAACCGGTTTTATGCACTTCAAGCTAGAGGCGAAGAAGGGTGTGCTACCGATGTGGATCCCGGTATGTTGATAACTTCTTAATTGATGTTTGTGATTTGCTAGATTTTGATGTTATGTTTGTGATACTTTGGTTGCACTCCTATTATGCTCCTATCTGATTGTAGAACCCGTGTAGTCAAATTGTTAGTTCCCGAATGAAGCTATCCGAGAGTGGAAGGGGGAAGTCCATGCCATAAGTTTGGGTTATGTCTTGTCTTGAAGTTGACTTTGAGGGTTGCATGTACCACCTAATTAAGGTGAGGGAGATATATTCAAGTGTTGACCAACTCCAAGAGTTAGTTATATTTGTAAGATTGACCTTAGGTCGGGTTAGCACCAAATGAGGGTGAAAAATGATGATGTCCCGAAAATGGCTTATAGAATCCGACATGGTCATTATGAGTTGTAGTAATGTTGTTCGGTTTGTAGACTCTACCAAGGGTAGTACTATGGTATAAGATGGTTCCAAATCGTCTTTTGTGTTAGTTGTGAAAGTTAAGCAAAGTATGGATCCGACCTTAGTAGAATGAAAGAGACGGTGCTTGGAAAGTCCGTTGAGGCTTCCTCCCAAGGGGGAGATGGTGTGCCTAGGTAGAAAGGTCATTATGTATTCCTTATGATAATGATTGGACTTGCTTGAAACATCCCACCCATGAAGGGGTGTAGTGAGTTTAGTAAGAGGGGGAAGTTTAGTCCCCACATTATAGGCCCATGAGAGATCTTGAGACACGTGGTTATGGTGCTTAAGGGTCAGCTTTACCTAATTAGTGGCATTGGTGCATCCGATTTTCCATGTCCTTAAGTTATGATGGGTGTGTTGGAGATCCGACGTCCCTAGTCTTCCCTCATAAAGTTGGGGAGTAGATGAGAGTTCTTCCTAAGAGGAAGGTCCGGTTAAGATGATAGACCGGCAAGTTTAGAAAGTGAGAATCAAAGAAGAGTTCACTATAGTTAGCTCCTTATTTGAAGCCATGTGGGTTTTATGTGTTACCATGATTTCCCTATGTGATGTATGTTCATGAAAGCTTGTGATTTAGAAAATGAGTTTATACGATTGATTTCCTCATGTTGTAGTGCATTGAGTATGAGTTGCCTATAGACTTCATGAGATGAATTAATGAGCATTCTTTATCTCGGAGTTGAGAGATTCCTCCTTGAATGAATGCTTTTTGAGAGTAAATTACATATGAGCTCCATGAGTGTGTTTTGAGCATGTTTTAGCTCGGAGATGGTAGTTCCTCCTTGGACATGATTAGTTATGAGATTTCATGCATAATGGGTTGTTAAATGAAGTTCCTACTTCCTTGTGTTGCATTGAGTATGTTTAGATTGGAGATGAAGTTCCTCCTTAGTTGAGTGCATTTAGATGTGTTGCATGCATGCTGGGCTGCTAGTCTAGATTCGTTTCCTTTAAGAGATGCCTAGAATGTCATTCGAGGACGAATGTCCCCAAAGGGGTTGTAACACCCCGTAGTTTAGTAGGCCAACTAGGACTAAGTATGAGGGAAACAAGAGCCAAGGCAAGGGGACAAGGGACAAGGCTGCCCCAAGCTTTCCAAGGCACTGCCCATCCTCACGACCACCACCACGGCCATTGGAGAGGACCACGGCCCATGGTGTGGTCCGTGTTGGCTAAGGCAGTAGCTACCTTGAGGCTGCCCAAGAAGGCTCATCTTCACGAGCCACTTCATGGTCAGTGGTGAAGACCACGGCTCGTGGGAAGGCCCGTGAAGATGCCTTAATATTTTGGAGGCCAAGACTTGGTGGCCTAGCCAGTGGACCAAGGACCACGGCCAGTGGTGAGGACCACGGCTCGTGGAGCCTGACGTGGTGCCTGGCACTAGGCTGCCTAGTGAAGGCTATTTTGGGAAATTCCAAGTCAAGTTAGATTTAAGTGAGGTCGTTTTCCCTAGACTTAGTACACCTATATAAGTGATTTTAACCCTTTAAACTCACCATTCAAGACATTATTTCCAAAACCTCAAAAAGAATCCCAAAGTTCATCCTATCAAATATTTGTCTCTCTAGAACTTGAAGAAGAAGATAGAGTTTGAAGCTAGGTCAAGATCAAGGCACCCAATCTCCAAGATTTTTTGGGAATTGTGACGAAGGTATAATAGCTTTTCATCCATGGACTTCTTCATTCCATGGAGTTTCCTAGTTTTCCCCAATTGTGAAGATGAATCCCCAATTCTAGTTAGGGTTTCTTTCAATATTTTGGGTATTGATTAATGTTAATCCAATTGAGTGGATAATGATTGTTTATGATTGAATTAGTAGTAAATCATGTTTTTAGGATGAAATTACTTGTACCCATGCCTAACCCATGTCTAGAAAGATGAAATTAAAGTAAGTGGGTTTTGTGCCTTGAAAGGAGAAATTGAGGATTTAGAGATAATCTTCTAGAATTAATGATATGTAGTGTAGATTGCTTAAGAGTAAAGCATATAGACATGAATTGAATGATATTAAAGTATATATGATGAACCATGATTAGTAATGCTTGAGATTGAAGCTTATATGATGATATATGATTTGAATTGCTTAAGAATGAAGCATGTGAGTAGAATGCCTTGAGATCTAGGCATATGAGATACTTATGAGAAGTATTGCTCTGAGAGTGAAGCATGTAGTTATGAATGTCGATTGTTAAGTCTTGAGAGTAAAGCTTACATGGGAATGGTAGACTATTACATAGAATTGTTGTGGAAGGACTTTACCCACCTAATCTACCTTATGAATGTTTAAATGCATGAAGTGATAGAATCACATGAGTTATAATGAAATCCATGTCTAATGCTATTATTCTAGATGTGATGATTGAAAGAAAGTTTTGAACCTCAAGGAGGTGAAGTATGAGATTAGGCATTTTCGATGAAATCGATGCAATTGTATTAATGATGCTTTGAGAGTAAAGTACCCATGTTAATGTTGTTGTTGTGTTGTTGAAAGGACATTCTCATATACAGACCTAAGCATGAATGTGAAAGATTTTCTCACACAATGAAGGTTCTAAGGTTGAAAAGCTTTCTCACCTAATTGAATCTAAAAAAAGTAATCATGGATGGTGAAAGATTTTCTCACGCATGATCTATAGAGCTATCTTAATTGATATACCTTTAAGTTGTGATATGAAATCTCTTCACGAATAGCTTGACTTTGTAAGACAAGACCATGCATGGTAGCTTGAGTAGAAGATCTCATGGTAACCTTGGATTGAGAAATCGTACCCTTCCTAAGGTTAGCTTTAACTAGCATAATAGAATGCTTGCAAGATAGCATGACTTGGTTAGGCCAAATCATTTCATTGGTAGCTTGGATTGAGCAATTGTACCCTTCCTTGAGTAGCTTGGACTAGCATGATATAATGCTTTCCATGATAGCTTGGTCTAGCATAATATGGTGCTTTTCCTTGGCAGCCTTGAATTGGTAAATCGGAACCATTCATATGTTATGACTTGCCTTGTACTAAATAAAGAATCATGTTTATGATGAAACAAGGTTAATTCAAGGAAGTATCATAAGTATGTCTTAATATGAAATTTGCTTGTATGATGGGTAATTAGCTTGGATTGTTGCTAGAGTTACCTTCTTTGATATGTATGACTAGAACTGATTTCCTTGTCAATGAGAGATAAGTTGATGATGAGAATAAAAGATGATGAACCTAAATGATGGCCCAAGGTGGTCTATTTAGCATGGGTGAGGTTTATGGGATATTATCCATGCCTTGATTTAGTATGCTTTGAGTTTAGTTATGAAGTGTTCCTCTCACATTATGATGACCTATGTTTATTGACTATGCTTATGACTATGTTGTTATCTCTTACTTATGGCTTATGTATTATGTTGACTAATCCTTATATTATGCTTATGATGATGTTTATGCTAGCTATCATATTTAGTACATTTTTATACTAACGTATACTTTGCCTACATTCTTATCAAATGTAGGGTCCGGTGATATTGACTTTCCTCCCCGTGGCTAGGATCTTAGTAGAAGCAAGGAGTTGAAGTTTTGGTGAGTCCTCATAGTGTTGGAGCAGATAACCACCATGTTCTTATGTCTTTCTTTTTATGTTTAGACTATTGTAGGGGCTGCGTCTCAAAGATGTTCATGTTTTAGATACTTTGAGACAAGTGTAATAGACTTCCGATAGTTTTATAAAAGACTTTGATATTATGGAAAATGTTTTAAAGTTCCGCATCATTTCTATTTACTTTATGTTATCATATTCTAAGTGGCTTGTATGAAGCCTTTCGGGGTCTTGTACGCCTTGTTACAACTAGGGGGTATTCCTGGGTCGTGACAACTATCATACAATTTTTAACCCGTAAGGGCTACCCATTTTAAACTATCAGGGCTACTATTTTCAATTCGTGCTTTCCTCAACCAATTTTAACCTAAAACTTGCAAGCAACAATCTCTCTTTGAATGCCCCAAAAATTTTCACTCGTGAAAACTATCATATTCGGTATGTGAAAATGAAATCATATCTTGAAGCCTATGATATGTGGAAAGTTGTAATGAAAGATATACCCTTACAACCTCTCCCTACAAATCCTACCCTTGCCCAAATTTAATATCATTCGGATGAAAAAAAATAAAAAAATTCAAAGCCAAAACTGTAATTCAAAATTCAGTCGTGGATTAATTTTTTTTTAAAATCATTTCTTGTGAAAAATTTAAAAAATGCAAATGTAGAACTTTAAAAGGGATTTTAAATCTCTTAGGATGTAAGAGGATGAAACTATTGTTAAGTATTTTGACAATATTTCTTTGATTGTTAATAAAATGAGGTTGTTTGACGAGGATTTCAAAGATGACAGAATAGTAAAAAAAAAAATGTTGTGACAATTACAGAGATATTTGGAAACATCTATGTGATAAAAGTAGAAGAGACTACCAGACATTCTATGAATGTTGTCAAACAACCCATAGTGACATATTCATAAAGAAGGAAAATGTAACACCTCAGAAATTAGACTTGGACTTTGCAGCAGAAAACAATAGAAAAAAGGTGAACCACAGAGGGGTTCACGGGTCGTGATCAGGACCACGGTCCATCACCCTTATCGTGGTTAACACCCTCCCAGCAGTGGTGGACCATGGAGCCCTTCAAGGGATGTAGACCACCTCACAAGCCGTGGGAAGGCTCGTGGAGGAAGTATAGAACAACCCAGGGCTCAGGCATTAGACCAAGGAGCCCTCCACGGACCATGGTCTTGATGGTGGGTCCTGGTGGCGTCAGTGGACCTGAGCCAGTAGACCCCATCCCAAGTGAAGAACCACGGTGGCCTTCATGGTCCGTAGTCCTTCACACGGGCCATGGTAGGGCTCCTGGTTGGACCTCCCCGAAACTAGTGGTCACTGGCCAAGAACCATGACCCACTTGATGGGCCGTGTTCCCTTTAACGGTCTGTCATTGGGTCCATGGAAGGCCCCCGTCAGATTCTAAGTTGGGGTCGTTTTGGTCTTTTCCCTATGCGTTGGATATTTAAACTACGTCGTTTTACTCAGTTTAAGATTAGTAAACTAGTCAGCACTTACCCCAAATTGTTTATTCTTTAAAATTCACCCAAACTTAGAGCAAAAGAGGAGAAAGAGTCGACCAACCACTCAGGAACAAGCAAGAGATTTTCTTCAGTTTATCCCCGAAATCCAAAGGATTTCTCTGTGAATTTCGTCACCAGGTATGTCGAATTTCACTAGTGGATTCCTTTCATCCCCTAGGTCCCTAGAACTCAGTCAGATTCTTGATTCTCTATATCTTGTTTAGACCTAGGGTTTCTAAAACCTTGGATAATTATTGTGATTTAGCTGTTGTAGTATTCGTAATTGAATTGTCATGTTTTATTGGAAAGCTTGCTTAGTTCCTTGCATGAAACTCAGAACCCTAGTTGTGTAGATTCTCTTAGTTCATGAATTACACTTGCTGGGTCAGTTAAATAGATAAACATGCTCAAGTTTTCGAATGTTAGATTGTCAGTTCCTAAGTGTTGCATTCTCAGATTTGCATGTCAGAACATTGAGCTATCCAGTATTTCAGTTATGTTGTGTCTTACATATTTCCAGTTGGGAGTAGGCTTAGCACCGAGTTGGACTAGGGTTCAGTGTACCCTCATTGTCCTAGAACTACGTGCCCTCGTAGGTTTATAAGTCCCCTCTATGGTCATCAGGTTTAGTGATCACGTCAGTCATGCCTTTATACCTCTAGCAAGGTATATTGGGTCCTCTCGATTGGGCGTATACATCGGACTCCACATTTAGCTCACGTGGTTTTATGTAGGTTAATATTAGCTCCCACAGTCAGACTCTAGTGCATTTGACCAGCTTTTCAGTTATACTTCAGTATTCAGTCTCAGCATGTCATGTTCATGATTAGTACTGGGTCATTGCATTTAGCTCAGTTTTCAGTATATTTCAATATTATTATTTTTTCAGCTTATGTACTTTGTTCAGCTATTATCTATGTCATACATGCTTAATACATGTCCCAGCAACTTTAGTCAGTATATGCTATTCAGACATAGTATTAGATTCAGCTTTAGCTTTTGAGTGATTATTCAATATCACTAAACTCGTAGTACATTTTATATATTCAGATCAGTTTTGGGTATTCCCCACTTTCAGTTAATTTATTATTTTAAGCTTCCGCATAGTATATCTTTATTCAGTTATTCTTAGTATGCTTGATATGCCAGCTTCAGCTTTAGCTTGGAGTAACTCGTGATCCTAGGTCCCGTGTTTACGACAAGGACGTAGCCTTGGGGCGTGACAAAATTGGTATCAGAGCATTAGGTTTAAGAGTCCTAGGATGTCTGAAAGCCACGCTAAGTAGAGTATTTTTCATGGGTGTGAAGTGCACCACATCTAATGAGAGGGAGGCTACAAAGTGTTTTAGGAAATACTTCACTTTCTTGCTATTCTTATCGTGAATGGGTATGATCTCCTTTCTAATTCGTCGTTATGTGTTTCAGATCATGCCTCCTCATAGAGCGAATGCACGGAATGCTAATACATGCAATGCTAACGCAGTTCCTCCAGTCCCGAATGTAGAATTTCAGAATGTGATCCAGCTCTTGGCTCAAAGCATGGCCAATAAGAACAATCAGAAGGCCCCAATTCCTACGAACACTAATGTTGGATCAGTTGCAGCTAGGGTTCAAGATTTTGTTCGGATGAACCTGCCCGAGTTTTTAGGGTCGCAGGTTGGTGATGACCCACAAAACTACATTGATAAGGTTAAGAAATTTTTTGGAGTGATGCAAGTGACTGGTAATGATAGGGTGGAGTTGGCATCCTACCAGCTTAAGAATGTAGCTCACATTTGGTTCACTCAGTGGAAAGAAAGCAGGGGTGCGGATGCAGCTCCTGTGACTTGGGAGCGTTTTACTAGAGCTTTTTAGGACAGGTTCTTCCCTGGGGAGTTGAGAGAAGCTAAGGCTCAAGATTTTATGAATTTTAAGCAGGGTACCATGTCAGTCCAAGAATACAGACTTAAGTTCACCCAGCTCTCCAGGTATGCTCCACACATGGTTGTCGATCCAAGGGCACAAATGAGTAAGTTTATGTTTGGGGTATCAGACTTGGTGAAGACAGAGTGCAGGAATGCTATGCTGTTAGAGGATATGAATATCTCTAGGCTTATGACTGATGCTAAGCAGGTTGAGGGAGATAAGGTTAGGGAAATGGCTAAGGAAAACAAGAAGGCTAGAACAGGGAATTATGAATACTCTCAACAGAAATCGGGTGGTGGAAATCCCTCGCAGTATGAATAGAGATGTACAGCCCTAGCACCTTCATCAGCTAGGGCTCCATCCCCCAGGGTTCGATAGGATCAGAAATGTAGGGCATCATGCACTAAGTCTCAAGGGAGTGCTTCAGGTAGCAGGACTTACCCAACATGTCCAAAGTGTGGTAAGAACCATCCAAGCGAGTGTCTTGCATGCAAGGAAGGGTGTTTTGGGTGTGGTTAGTCAGGCCATAGGTTGAAGGATTGCCCTTCTGCCAGGCAGGGGCAAGTAGGTAACAACAATAGGGCTCAGTCTACAGCTCTAGCAGCTGTAACACCCCGAAAACTAATAGGCTATACTAGAGTCTTATGTTAGGGTTCTAGATTTTGATATAAATGTTAGGGTCATAGATGAGACTTCCTGTGCTTAGAATGAGGGGTTTAGAGGTTGAACGTCAAGGTACGTATTACATCCCGTAGTTTAGTAGACCATCTAGGGTTTAATGAAGGGTTACAAGGGCAAGTACAAAGCTAAAAGGGGCAAAGCCTAAGCGTTCACGGCTATCACCTCGACCAGTGGTCTTGACCACGGTTTGTGGGAGGCCTCGTGAAGGTGATTTAGCCATGTGGGAGGTAAGTCCTTGTGTCCAAGCCACTGGACCATGGACTACGAGCCACTTCACGGCAAGTGGTCTTGACCACGGTTCATGGGAAGGCTCGTGGTCATGCCTTAGCTTTGTGGAGGCCAAGACACACTAGCCAAGCCACTTCCTAAGGACCACGATCAGGACCACAGCCATTCGTCTTGACCACGGCTCGTGAGCCCTGTCGTGGTGCTTGGCACCATGGCTGCCTAGTGGAGGTTAAATTAGGAAATTCCATTTTAGTTAGTTTTAAGTGGGGGTCATTTTATATGGACTTTATACACCTATATAAACTATTGTAAGTCATTAACCACCCCAACTAAGTCATTAATTCCAAAAAACCCTAAAAGATCCCAAAGTTCTTCTACATAATATTTCTCTCTCTAAAACTCCAAGAAGAAGAAGAAGAAGAAGAAGGTGAAAGTTAGGGCTTGAAGAAGCAAGGCTTTTCTCCTCAATTTCGTGGTGAATCTTCAATAAGATGGTAGCTTTTCATCTATGGGTAGCCTTCACCCATAGAGCCCCCCAAAACCCCCAATTTCAGAATAAGAAATCCCAAAGAGTTAGGGTTTTACTCCGAGTCATGGATTCACTTCAAAAACAATTTCAATGATTTAGTTGCTTTATATTATGATCAAATTGATGAATTACTACTGTTTTATGATGAATTCATTAAGAATCCATGAATTACCCTATTTTCTCAAATTGGATCTTAAAGTGTGGGTATTGATTGATGCAAGTTGAATATTATAGAATTATGAATGTGATGAATTGATTACTTGAATTAGGTTATTAAACATGTCTAATGTAGTAATTCTAGATGTGTTGGTGAATTATAATTCATGGTCCTTTAAGGGAAAATTATGAGATTTATGTATGATCTTGATGTTTATGTACATGCTTTATGAATACCTTGAGAATGAAGTTTCTATGATTATGATAATGATGATGGGTTGATTGAATGGCTATTCTCAATTATATACTTATGAATGATGAGGGCATGTTGTGAAAGGCTTTCCTCACCTAAATGAATCGGTAGGCTAAGGGCATCCCTTTCATATGTGAACAAAAGTTATCTTGACTTAATGAACCTTGAATTGGTAGGACAATGGCATCCCTTTCATGAATTACTAATGAAGTATTATAAGGCTTGTCTTGAATCGGTAGGCCAATGGTACCCCTTTCATGAGGAGTCAATGAACTATTTTTATGATGAACCTTGAATCGGTAGAGCAATGGTACCCCTTTCATAAGGATTCAATGAGCTACTCAAATGATGTACCTTGAACCGGTAGTCCAATGGCGTCCCTTTCATGTGTAATGATGTTAAAAGAGAATTAACTACTCCATGGGAATTTAATGCTTAGTACCGAGTGGATATTATGAGATGGAAGCTCTCCCTATGTAAGGCCGGGTTTCTAGTAACATCTTCCTTGTCCCCTAACTATGTGCCCACATAGGATATTAGGCTACTGGATCCACTTAAGCTAAAATGTTACCGGTTCTACCTTAGGTAAGTAGACCAACTATTTTCGGTGTGGGACATGACACCAGATTCCATGATTTGCTCACATGGTCTATGTCGGTTAAGGCTTATTCCCATCATGAACAAGAATGTGAGTTATGTACTATAGTTTCTCAAGGAGTTCTATGAAGTGTGGGTGGGGGTATGGGACTTCATCCATGCATTGCACAAGTAGGCTTTAAGAGTTGTTATGGTGTATTCCTCTATGCTATAATGACTTATGAAATGAATATGCTTATGAAGTATGCTTAAATGTTGATTATTGCTATGAGTTGCTTTCCTTGGTATGACTTGGTAAATGTAATGGTTTCCTTGTCTATGAGTATTAACTAACGATGGAATCAAAGAATGGTAAACATGACTATTGTGGCCTATAAGGGATACTTAGTATGAGTGGTATTATGGGATGCCATTCATATATTGCACAAGTATAACTTAGGGTTACCTAAGAGATGGTTCTATTATGTTATAATGATTTACATGTTGATCATGCTTGTGACTTATTCCTTTACACTAATGTTCATGATGATTCTCAAACTTGGCATGTAGCATGGTTTTCAACTCAAATGTCCTTTTTAGCATTATTTAAAGGTTTTTATAGCATGGATATCATACTTAGTGCATTTTTGTACTAACCAATATCTTCTATATTTTTCATAAAGTGTAGGGTTTGGCGATGTTGACTTTCATCCTCGTGGCTAGGTTCATAGTAGATCAAGAAGAGAAGTTATGGTTAGTCCTCATAGTATTCGAGGGCTTGACCACCATGTCCTTTAAATTTCATTTTATGTTTAGAGCTTTTATATGGGCTGCGTCCCAAAGTTTTATTTTTGATGGTCATAGATGGTTTGAGACAAAGTGTAGTAAGCCTTCCGCTTGCGTTTTATAAAGACTTCGATTGTATGGATAAAAAAATTTAAATTTCCATACTTTTCTATTATCTTATGTTATGATATGCTAAGGGCTTGTATGAGACCCCTTGGGGGTCAAGTACGCCATGTTACATCTAGGGTGTACCCCTGGGTCGTGACAAAGTTGGTAATCAGAGCACAAGGTTTTAGAATGGTTCTAGGAATGTCTCAAACCACGTCTAGTAAAGTCTTGTTCATAAATGTGAAGCGCACCACATTTATGAATAGGAGGCTATTGGATGTTAGGAAATATCACTTCTTCATTCTCTAAGTCGTGCCATAAAGTTTAACTCTATAAGGTCTCTCTCCTATTCCTTATCTGCTACAGCGAGCGAGGGAGAAAGTGTTGGTTGTGATGCCAAATTATGACTATGTGACTAGATAGAACTTGAGATGCTAGACTTTGATGTTACCTTTGTTATGAATGAGCTTTATAGTTTTTTTTATGTTAGTGATGGTAGAACCCTACTTGGCCATTCTGAGTTTTGGGTAAGTTGGAAGATTTGATGAATAGAATTGCTTAAGGGTAAAGCATGTATGAGAACCTATGAGTAGACTTGTCTTAAGAACTTGGCATGTGTGATGTTTATAACATGTAGTATTTTGAGGGTGGTATGTGCCACCTAGTTGGGTAAGGGAGAAGAGTTCAAGTGTTGACCAACTTCAAAGAGCTAGTTATCTTTAAGATTGATCTTGAGTATGCTCATTTTTAGTAGGATGTTTAGATAATACTTGAATATGATTGGTTGGTAGGTCCCACCAAAGGTGATGATATGAGTTGAAATAGTTTAGAATTGACTTTCTTCGACCTTAGAATTGAAAAAGATGATGCTTAGAAGAGTTCGTATAGGCTTTCTCCCAAGGGGGAGATCATGTGCCTAAATAGCAAGGTCGTTGAGTGTTCTTGATGTTCATGATTTGGATTAGCTTGAAATTCTCACCTTGAGAGGTGTAGTGAGTTTGAGAAGTTTAGAACCTGGTAAGGCTATTATGAGTTTTGACTATGCTTTGAGAATTCTTGAAAGAAGTAGTACTTGAGGTTTTAGTAGGGGGCTTACTCCCAAGGGGGAGATGGTATGCTTAGATAGAATTTTTTTTGATAGTCCCGATATCCTCATCTCTTTCTTCTATTCCTATTCTAGCTTGAGACAAAGAGTTCCTTGTGACTTGTTTCAAGATTTGGAGTCACATGTGATGTGTTTCCATGATCTCCTTATGTTATGCATGTTTTTGAGAAGTTCATGATTAGTAAGAAATTGAGTTGTTTTTATGAATTATGTTCCTCATGTTGATGTGCATTTAGTATGAGTAGCTTATATGCTTCATGAGATGCATTGTTGAACATGCTTAAATGTTCTTTTAAGAGTAATTGCATAATTTGCTTCATGATTTTATGATGAGCATGCTTTGAGTTGGAGAAGATAGTTCATCCTATGAAATTGAACAATGTTGAAGTTTTCATGCATAATGGGTTGTTAGATGTAGGTCCTACTTCCTTGTGTTGCATTGAACATGTGGAGATGGAGTTGATGTATCCTCCTTTGAATTGTGCATTATTTAGATGTTTCATGCATGGTGGGATGCTATTCTTGAGTCTTTAAATTCGTAAGGTGTCTAGATCGTCATTCGAGGATGAATGTTCCCAAGAGGGAGATAATGTAACACCCTGAAAACTAGTAGGCTAAACTAGAGCCTTATGTTTGGGTTCTAGAGTTTGGTATGAGGGTTAGGGTCGTAGATGAGACTTCCCGTGCTAACAATGAGGGGTTTAGAGGTTGAACGTCAAGGTACATATTACACCCCGTAGTTTAGAAGATCATCTAGGGTTTAATGGAGGGTTACAAGGGCAAGTGCCAAGGTAAAAGGGGCAAAGCCAAGGCAAAGGCCAAGGCTGCCCCAACCTTGGCAAAGCACTGCCCCAAGTTCACGGCCATCACCACGACCATTGGTCTTGACCACGGTTCGTGGGAGGCCTCTTGAAGGTGACTTAGCCATGTGGTAGGTAAGTCCTTGTGTCCATGCCACTGGACCATGGACCACGAGCCACTTCACGGCCAGTGGTCTTGACCACGGTTCGTGGGAAGGCTCGTGATCATGCCTTAGCATTGTGGAGGCCAAGACACACTAGCCAAGCCACTGCCTAAGGACCACGGGCAGGACCACGGCCAGTGGTCTTGACCACGGCTCGTGAGCCCTGTCATGATGCCTGGCTGCCTAGTGGAGGTTAAATTAGGAAATTATTTTTTAGTTAGTTTTAAGTGGGGGTCGTTTTATATGGGCTTTATACACCTATATAAACTATTTTAAGTCATTAACCACCCCAACTAAGTTATTAATTCCAAAGACCCCAAAAGATCCCAAAGTTCTTCTACACAATATTTCTCTGTCTAAAACTCCAACAAGAAAAAGAGGAAGAAGAAGAAGGTGAAAGCTTGGGCTTAAAGAAGCAAGGATTTTCTCCTCAATTTCGTGGTGAATCTTCAATAAGGTATGGTAGCTTTTCAGATATGGGTAGCCTTCACCCAGAGAGCCCCTCCAAAACCCACAATTTCAAAGTAAGTAATCCCAAAGAGCTAAGGTTTTACTCCAAGTCATAGATTAACTTCAAAAACGATTTCAATGATTTAGTTGCTTTATATTATGATCAAATTGATGAATTACTACTGTATTATGCTGAATTCATTAAGAATCCATAAATTACCCTATTTTCTCAAATTGGTTCTTAAAGTGTGGGTATTGATTGATGCAAGTTGAAAGTTATAGAATTATGAATTTGATGAATTGATTACTTGAATTAGGTTATTATACATGTATAATGTAGTAATTCTAGATGTGTTAGTGAATTATGATTCATGGTCCTTGAAGGGAAAATTATGAGATTTATGTATGATCTTGATGTTTATGTACATGCTTTATGAATACCTTGAAAATGAAGTTTCTATGATTATGATAATGATGATGGGTTGATTTAAAGGCTATTCTCAATTATACACTTATGAATGATGAGGGCATGTGGTGAAAGGCTTTCCTGACCTAAATGAATCAGTAGGCTATGGGCATCTCTTTCATGTGTTAATAAAAGTTATCTTACTTTAATGAACCTTGGATCGGTAGGCCAATGACATCCCTTTCATGAATGAATAATGAAGTATTCTAAGACTTGTCTTGAATCGGTAGGCCAATGGTACCCCTTTCATGAGGAGTCCATGAACTATTATAATGATGAACCTTGAATCGGTAGACCAATGGTACCCCTTTAATGAGGATTCAATGAGCTACTCAAGTGATGTACCTTGAACCGGTAGGCCAATGGCATCCCTTTCATGTGTAATGATGTTAAAAGAGAATTAACTACTCCATGGGAATTTAATGCTTAGCACCGAGTGGATATTGTGAGATGGAAGCTCTCCCTATGTAAGGCCAGGTTTCTAATAACATCTTCCTTGTCCCCTAACTATGTGCCCACATAGGATATTAGCTAGTGGATCCACTTAAGCTAAAATGTTAACGGTTCTACCTTAGGCAAGTAGACCAACTCTTTTCGGTGTGGGACATGACACCAGATTCCATGATTTGCTCACATGGTCTATGTAGGTTAAGGCTTATTCCCATCATGAACAAGAATGTGAGTTATGAACTATAGTTGCTCAAGTAGTTCTATGAAGTGTGGGTGGGGGTATGGAACTTCATCCATGCATTGCACAAGTAGGCTTTGAGAGTAGTTATTGTGTGTTCCTCAATGCTATAATGACTTATAAAATGAATATGCTTAAATATGGATTGTTGCTGTGATTTGCTTTCCTTGGTATGACTTGGTAAATGTAATGGTTTCCTAGTCTATGAGTATTAACTAAATATGGGATCAAAGAATGGTAAGCATAACTATGGTGGCCTAAAAGGGATACTTAGTATGAGTGGTATTATGGGATGTCATTCATACATTGCACAATTATAACTTAGGATTACCTAAGATATGGTTTTATTATGTTATAATGATTTACATGTTGATCATGCTTGTGACTTATGCTTTTTCACTAATATTCATGATGATTCTCAAACTTGGCATGTAGCATGGTTTTCAAATCAAATGTCCTTTTTAGCATATTTTAAAGGTTTTTATTGCATGGCTATCATACTTAGGGAATTTTTATACTAACCCATATCTTCTACATTTTTCATAAAGTGTAGGGTTTGGCGATGTCAACTTCCATCCTCGTGGCTAGGTTCATAATAGATCAAGAAGAGAAATTATGGTGAGTCCTCAAAGTATTTGAGGGCTTGACAACCATGTCCTTTACATTCATTTTATGTTTAGAGCTTTTGTATGGGCTGCGTCCCAAAGTTTTAGTTTTGATGGTCTTAAATGGTTTGAGACAAAGTGTAGTAAGACTTCCGCTTGCGTTTTATAAAGACTTCGATTGTATGGATAAAAGTTTTTAAATTTCCATACTTTTCTATTATCTTATGTTATGATATGCTAAGGTCTTGTATGAGACCCCTTCGGGGTCAAGTACGCCATGCTACATCTAGGGTGTACCCCTGGGTCGTGACAACAACACCAGCAGGTCGCCCAACTCAGCAGGTTGTTTCATCTGGTACAGGTGGCGGTCAACGCCAGAACAGGTTGTATACTCTCAAGGCTCACCAGGACCAGGAAGATTCTCCTGATGTGGTCACTGGTACGTTACGAGTCTTTCATTTAGATGTTTATGCATTGTTAGATCCAGGGGCTACACTATCTTTTGTAACTCCTTATATAGCAGTAAACTTCTGTGTCAATCCAGAAACTCTCTCAGAACCCTTCTCAGTCTCTACTCCATTTTGTGACCTAGTTATAGCTAGATGGGTATATAGAAATTGCCTAGTCATAGTCTCTCAGAAAGTCACCTTAGCAGATCTTGTAGAGTTATAAATGGTAGATTTTGATATCATTCTACGCATGGATTGGTTACATTCCTATTATGCCTCAGTCGATTGTAGAACTAGGATCGTTCGGTTTCAGTTTCCAAACGAGCCAGTCTTAGAGTGAAAGGGTAGTAGCTCAGTGCCTGTGGGTCGATTTATCTCTTACCTTAAGCAAGAAAAATGATTTCCAAGCGATATATCTATCATCTTTTTCGGGTTAAGGATTAAAACTCTGAAACCCCTACTCTTGAGTCAGTCCCCATAGTAAAGGAGTTTCCAAAAGACCTTCTCGGAGTTCCTCCCAAAAGGGAAATCGACTTCAGAATAGATCTCCTTCCAGATACCCAGCCCATTTGAATTCCTCCTTACAGAATGGCTCTAGCCGAGCTTAAGAAATTGAAAGAGCAGTTAAAAGACCTTCTAGATAAGTGCTTCATCAGACCTAGTATCTCTCCATGGGGTTCTCCAGTGTTGTTCGTGAAAAAGAAAGATGGTTCTCTCAGAATGTGTATTGACTATCGACAGTTGAACCAAGACACAATCAAGAATAAGTATCCCATCCCCAGGATTGATGACTTGTTCGACCAACTTCAGGGTGCTAGTTACTTTTCTAAGATAGACCTCAGATCTGGCTATCATTAGCTCAGAGTCAGGGATAGTGATATTCTGAAGAAAGCTTTCAGAACTCAGTATGGTCAGTATGAATTTGTAGTTATGTCTTTTGGACTAACAAATGCCCCTGCAACTTTCATGGACTTAATGAACAGGGTGTTCAAACAGTATTTGTACATGTTCGTCATCGTCTTTATTGATGATATCCTCATGTATTCTCGGAGTGAGGAGGAGCATGCGACTCATTTGAGAGTTGTTCTGCAAACTCTCAAAGATCGCCAGTTATT
>JAJONR010002728.1:0-47257 GCA_029582245.1 Solanum etuberosum
GATTTGGTAAGGAAAAGACCAAAGTACCCCTTACTATTTTCGGGTAACTTTCCTTAACTGGACAGCCTGACTTCAAAAGGGCATAACTCACTCATCCGACCTTGAAACTTAGCAAACTCGGTGGCGTTGGAAAGATAATTCAAATACCTTTCATTAGCTATCTTGTAGGCCACTAACTCATCCTGTACTGAGAGTTATAGTCATTTGAAGTTGACCCAAAACTCATAACTTAAGCATAACTTGCAAAATTTCAAATTTTGCTATTTCCAATTTAGTTCTTTTTCGAACTCAAGGTTCTACATCTAGTGACCTTAATACTTAATAAATTTTAAATTCCTCGGTAAAATCCTACTCACAATGAAGGATGGTTCGAGTCTTAGCTCAAAAAAATTCTGGGGTGTTACATCTCACCTATTGAATCTATGAGCTATAATATGAATTATGTTGGATGGAGTGTCAAGACATTCTTCCATGATTATGAACATAAGTCAAGACTTAATATGTAATGTAGGGGAATTAATGCCTAGCACCGAGTGGGATTTGAAAATGAGATGGAAAGCTTGTACGATAGTTGAGTCCGGCTTTCCAAAGTATATCTCATGAGATGGAAACCTTCTACCTTAGTTGAGTCCGGGTTTCTAGTAGCAATCTCCATATCCTATAACTATGTGCCCACATAGGTTTTTAGCTAGTGGATCCACTTAAGCTAAGAGTATGGTTCTACCTTAGGCAAGTAGAACAACCCCTTTTCGGTGTGGGGTAGACACCGGATTCCATGTTAGCTCACATGGTCTATGTCGTTTATGGCTTATTCCCACTAGCACAAAAATATGAACAAGAGTATGAAATATGGACTATGGTTACTTAAGGAGTTTTACTTAGTATGGGTGGGATTATGGGATCTCACTCATGCATTGCACAAGTAGGCTTTGAAGGTATCTATGTCATGTTCCTTTTATGATGTAATGATCTATGAGTTGACTATGCTTATGACTTATGCTTTTACACTATCTTCAAAATGGTGTTTTCAATTAGCAAATTGCATGCATCTAACTAAAATGTCCCTTTTGCATGTTTTCAAGGTTTTCGTGCATGACTATCATACTTAGTGCATTTTTGTACTAACCCATATTTTCTACATTTTTCACAAAGTGTACGGTCCGGTTCTCAAAGTGGTCCCCATTATGGCTAGAGCTTGGAATTGATCATCCTCCTTGCTAGTTGGTGAGTCCTCATGGTTCGAGGACGACTATTGTCATTTAGTAGTTTCATTCTTGTATTTCACTTTCGGATTTTGTTGTTTTAGGGCTGTGACCCTATTTGAGACTTCGATTGTAATAGATGGTTAATTGAGACAAGTCTAGACTTCCGCTTTCCTTTATGAAAATTTTTAGACTTAAATGTGTTTTACTCTTTATTGTTCTTTACTTATGTTATGATATGTTAATGGGCTTACATGGTCCCCTTTCGGGGTTCTATGTGCCTTGTTACACCTAGGGGGTACCCTTGGGTCGTGACAAACTTGGTAATCAGAGCAAAAAGCTTTAGAATAATTCTAGGATGACGTCTCAATAAGCCACGTCTAGTAGAGTCTTTTTCATGGGTGTGAAGCGCGCCACACTTATGCATGAGAGACTATGAGATGTTTAGGAAATTTCACTTCTTTCATTATTCTTAAGTCGTGCCTTAGAGTTTAACTCTATAAAGTACCTCTCCTAACCTTTCTCTTGTGTCTTCAGGAAATGAATACACGAAGGGCGAATGCTAGAAGGATGGAAGAGGAGAATGTGAATCAAGATGCTCCTCCCCAAGCTCCTCAATCTCCGGTTGATCCTTCGGCTATGTCAAATGAGGAGGTTAGGTTGGCTTTTCAAATGTTGGCCCGAGCTTTGGCGGCTCAAGTCAATAGAGATGTGGTAGCTCCGTCAATCCTAATGCGAACTCGTCTACTTCTAGGGTTAGGGATTTTGCTAGAATGAACCCTCCTGAGTTTCATGGCTCCAAAGTAGGAGAGGATCCTCAAGAATTTATGGAAGAGGTTTACAAGATACTTGTCATTATGGGGGTGACTTCGGTAGAGAAAGCGGAGCTAGCCGCTTACCAATTGAAGAGTGTTGCTCAAGTATGGTATGCACAATGGAAGAACCATAGGCCGGTAGAAGCGGGCTCGGTTGAGTGGGAAATATTCATATCAGCATTTCTTGGTAGATTCTTTCCCCGAGAGTTAAGGGAAGCTAAGGTGGAGGAACTCATTAAACTTCGTCAAGAAGGTATAAGCGTGAAAGAGTATTCCCTAAAATTCATTCAATTATCCAAGTATGCCCAATCTTTGGTGTCAGATTCGAGGGATGAGATGAGTAGGTTTCTAATGGGTGTGTCTGACTTGGTTGAAGAAGAATGTCGTACGACAATGCTCCATGATAATATGGATATCTCAAGGCTTATGGTGTACGTTCAACAAATTGAGGAGTCTAAACTCAAGAAAAAGAATAGAGAGGCAAAAAGAGCTAGAACCGGTGAATGGAACTTTTCCAATGCTAGGTCCGATGGGCAAGGCCGACCAAGGTTCAAACAAAGGTTCTCCAACCAAGGCTCTTCTAGTGCTCCTCCAAGGGTCAACAAGGATAGGGATTCCAACCCTAAACCTCAAGGGGGTAATAGCGGTGGTTCTTATGTTGCTAGGCCTAATTGTGAAAAATGTGGTAGAAAGCATGATGGAAAGTGTCTTGTTGGTACCGATGGGTGTTTTAGTTGTGGGAAGGTTGGCCACAAGATGAGAGATTGTCCAATGCTCAAGTCTAAGGGAAGGGAAGGTAAGCAAGCTCCTCCAAGAGGTTCAAACTCCAATGCTCAAAAGCAAACCCGTTTTTATGCTCTTCAATCCTGAGGTGACCAAGAGAGCTCCCCAGATGTGGTGACCGGTATGTTACAAGTATTTTCTATTGATGTATATGCCTTATTAGATCCCAGTACTACTTTGTCCTTTGTGACACCTTTTGTGGCTATGAAGTTGGAAATACTCCCGAAGTGTTAGTCGAACCTTTTTCGGTCTCTACCCCAGTTGGTGACTCGGTAGTGGCTAAAAGGGTTTATAGAAGTTGTCTCATTTCCTTGTCTCATAGAGTTACTTTGGTGGGTTTAGTGGAGTTAGACATGTTAATCTTTGATGTGATTTTGGGCATGGATTGGTTGCATGCATGTTATGCCTCTATCGATTGTAGGACTCGGGTGGTTAGGTTCCAATTTCCAAATGAGCCTATTTTAGAATGGAAGGGGGGAAAGTCTATGCCTAGAAGTCAATTTGTGTCTTACCTTAAAGCTAGGAAGATGATCTCCAAAGGATGTATTTACCATCTTGTTAGGGTGGGGGATGTTGAATCCGAAACCCCTTCTCTAGACTCAGTTCCGGTAGTGAATGAGTTCCCGAAAGTTTTTCCCGATGATTTTCTCGGTATTCCTCCTGAGCGAAAAATAGATTTTGGTATTGACCTTCTTCCGGATACGCAACCTATATCCATTCCTCCTTATAGAATGGCTCCGGCGGAGTTAAAGGAGTTGAAAGAGCAACTAGAGAATTTGCTAGACAAGGGTTTTATTCAACCGAGTATCTCTCCATGGGGTGCTCAGGTGTTGTTTGTTAAGAAGCAGGATGGGTCTCTTAGAATGTGCATTGATTATCGTCAATTGAATAAAGTGACCATTAAGAACAAGTATCCCCTTCTAAGAATTGATGACTTGTTTGACCAACTTCAAAGGGCTAGTTATTTTTCCAAGATTGATCTTCGTTCGGGTTATCACCAATTGAGGGTGAGAGGGGTTGATATTCCCAAGACGGCTTTCCGAACAAGATATGTTCACTATGACTTTCTAGTAATGTCCTTTGGTTTGACTAACGCTCCGGCGGCGTTCATGGACTTAATGAATAGAGTGTTCCGACAATATCTTGACATGTTTGTGATAGTGTTTATTGATGATATTTTGATCTATTCAAGGAGTGAGGATGAGCATGTTGACCATTTGAGGGTTGTATTGCAAGTTCTTAAGGACCATCAATTTTTCGCAAAGTTTAGCAAGTGTAAATTTTGGTTAAGGTCCGGAGCATTCCTTGGTCATATTGTGTTAAGCAAGGGTATTGAGGTAGATCCTAAGAAGACGGATGCGGTCAAGAGTTGGCCTAGACCTCTAACTCCTTCCGACATTAGATGTTTTTTTGGTTTGGCCGGTTACTATTGGAGGTTTGTTGAGGGGTTTTCCTCCATTGCTTCTTTATTGACGACTTTGAATCAAAAGAAAGTTAAGTTTGTGTGGTCGGAAGCATGTGAGAAGAGTTTCCAAGAGTTGAAAGATAGACTTACTTCCGCCCCGGTGTTGACTTTACCGGAGGGTACAAATGATTTCGTAGTGTATTGTGATGCCTCTAGAGTAGGGTTGGGATGTATACTTATGCAACATGGTAAGGTGATTGCCTATGCTTCGAGGCAACTTAAAGTTCATGAGAAAAATTATCCGACCCATGATCTTGAATTAGCGGCGGTTGTTTTTGCCTTGAAAATATGGAGGCACTATGTATATGGGGTGCATGTTGATGTGTTTACCGATCACAAGAGTCTTCAATATGTTTTTAGCCAAAAAGACTTGAATCTTCGCCAACAGAGGTGGTTGGAGTTATTGAAAGACTATGACATGAGTGTCATTTATCACCCCGGCAAAGCTAATGTGGTGGCGGATGCGCTTAGTAGATTGTCCATGGGTAGTGTGGCTCATGTAGAGGATGAAAAGAAAGAATTGGTTCGTGATGTGCATAGGTTGGCTCGGTTAGGTGTTCAACTAGTGGATTCCACCAAGGGTGGTGTCATGGTCCATAATGGTTCCGAATCATCCTTTGTGATGGATGTGAAGTCTAAGCAAGACCTTGATCCTATATTAGTTGAGTTGAAAGAGTCGGTACTCAAAAAGTCCGTTGAGGCTTTCTCCCAAGGGGGAGATGGGGTGCTTAGGTAGCAAGGTCGGTTATGTGTCCGGATGTTGATGGTTTGAGGGAGAAAATTCTAGAAGAAGCTCATAGTTCTCGGTATTCTATTCATTCGGGAGTCACCAAGATGTACCGTGACCTACGGAAAGTCTATTGGTGGAATGGCATGAAGAGAGATATTGCGGGCTTTGTAGCCAAATGTCCGAATTGTCAACAAGTTAAGGTTGAACACCAAAGGCCGGGAGGTTCATTACAAGATATACCAATTCCCACTTAGAAGTGGAAAGAGGTGAATATGGATTTTATTGTGGGTTTGCCTCGCACCCGAAGGCAACATGATTCTATTTGGGTCATTATAGATCGGATGACAAAATCAGCCCACTTCATTTCCGTCAAGGTTTCTTTTTTGGTGGAAGACTATGCCAAGTTGTATATAAGAGAGATAGTGAAGTTGCATGGGGTTCCTTTGTCAATTATTTCGGATCGGGGTACTCAATTTACTTCACACTTTTGGAAGTCATTCCAAAAATTACTTGGTACTAAGGTTAAGCTTAGCACGACTTTTCATCCCCAAACCGATGGCCAAGCGGAACGTACCATCCAAACATTAGAAGATATGTTAAGGGAATGTGTTACAGACTTCAAGGGTAATTGGGATGACCACTTGCCATTAATAGAGTTTGCCTACAATAATAGCTATCACTCAAGTATTGCAATGGCTCTTTTTAAAGCCTTGTATGGTAGGAGATGTAGGTTTCAGGTTGATTGGTTTGAGGTAGGTGAAATTGCTTTGATTGGTCCCGAATTAGCTTATGAGGCCATTGAGAAAGTCTGACTCATTAGAGAGTGGTTGAGAACGGCCCAAAGTCGGCAAAAGTCCTATGCCAATGTTAGAAGAAGGGACCTAGAATTTGATGTTAATGATTGGGTCTATCTAAAAATCTCCCCTATGAAAGGTGTGATGAGGTTTGGCAAGAAGGGAAAACTTAGTCCCCGGTATGTAGGCCCATATCAAATTTTGAAACGTATTGGGAAAGTTGCCTATGAGTTGAATCTGCCAAATGAGTTGGCCCCGGTTCATTCGGTATTCCATGTTTCTATGCTTAAGAAGTGTATTGGAGATCCGACATCCATAATTCCTTTAGAAGGATTGGGGATTGATGAGAGTCTCTCATATGAGGAAGTTCCGGTAGAAATCCTAGACCGACAAGTTAAAAGGTTGAGAAACAAGGAGATAGTATCTGTAAAGGTTTTATGGAGAAATCATCTAGTCGAGGGTGCTACTTGGGAGGCCGAGGCCTATATGAAGTCCCGAAACCTCATCTCTTTCCTTCTACTCCTATTCAAGCTTGAGGTAAGTAGTCGCTCTTGAGTTTTAGTGTTTTGGGGTCATGTGTGTTATATGTGTTTTTCCATGACTTCTATATATTATGCACGTTCTTGATGAAATTTGTGTTTAGTAAGAAAATGAGTTTTCATGATTGATGTATTACTCGTGTTATTGTGCATTTAGTATGAGTTGCATATTGGACTTCGGAAGATGAGATGATGAACATGCTTTAGTATGCTTTTAAGAGTAATTGCATATTGGCTCCATAAGGATGTGTTGAGCTTATTTTAGTTGGAGAAGGTAGTTCCTCCTATGATTAAGAGAAATGTTGAGTTTTGTGCATAATAGGTTGATAGATGTAGCTCCTACTCCCTTGTGATGCATTGATTATGTTTGAGATGGAGTTGATGTTTCCTCCTTTAAATTGTGCCTTATTTTTATGTTGCATGCATGATGGGCTGCTAGTCTTGAGTCTTTGCTTCCGTAAGGTGTCTAGGTCGTCATTCGAGGACGAATGTTCCCAAGGGGGAGATATTGTAACACCCTGAATTCTGGTAGGCTAGACTAGGACTAAGTGTGAGGGGGGTAGCTAGCCATAGAAGAGGACAAGGGCCTAACCTACCTTGGGAAGGGTGAAAGAAAACATTTTTTTCCTTGAACCACTTGGCGAGGGCAGTACCATCGCCAAAGTCACTTGGCGATTAGCCAAGTGAGCCTCCATCGCCTAGTGGGAAGCCCCCCCTTGGCCTAGCTACTGGAACATTGGGCGAGCTAGGTCGGGGCTCGCCAACCCTGTTGGCGCATCGCCCAAAGGCCCTCCCCATCGCCTAGCAAGCTGCCTCCAAGTTGAGCATTCTGGAAATTTAGGCGGACCAAGGGTCCACTTGGTGAGTCGCCAAGTACCCATGGCGAGCCAAATCGTGCAGGTCGGCAGTTTTAAGTTAAAAAGTCTTATGGTCTTTTGTTATTTTCCCTGAATCGAAACTACATTGTTTTACTCTTTCCATAGTAAAGTATATAAGCTTTTTAGACTCAAAATTCTCCAAATTAAGTCATTCTCCTTAGAATCCAAAAGAAAACCCCAAAGTTCACCTTCCCCAAATTATTTCTCTCTCTAAAACTCAAGGAAGAAGAAGAGTAGAATTGGAGCTAGGGCTTGAAGAATCAAGGTGTTGTCACTCAATTTCTTTGGAGAAACATAACTAAGGTATGATAGTCCTTCATCCATGGATAGTTTTCATCCATGGAGTCCCTCCAAACTCAATTTCAAACTAGTGAATTTCCCAAAGTTAGGGTTTGACTTCAATCTTATGGGTTCTTTCTAAAAATGTTTTTGATGATTGATTTATGATGGATTATGATTGAATTGATGATATATTGTTGATTTATGATGAAATTCCCCCAAGAACCCATGAAACCCCATATTCTTCAATTATGAACTTGTGATGTGGGTTTGTTGATTATAGAAGATCTTTATGAAATTATGCAAGTAGTGATTGGGTTACTTGAAATTATGATTATATCCATGTCTAATGTAGTGATTCTAGATATGTTGATTGAAATATGATTTATGGTTCTTGAAGGACAAAGTATGAGAATTATGTATGACTATCATAGTTATGTAAATGCTTGTGAACACTTTGAGAGTAAAGTGATTATGATTATGATCTAGTTGTTGTGTTGTTGGAGATTATCCTCATGTACACACTCATGTATGAATATTGTATGATGTGAAAGGTTTGTCACATGTAGTGATTCTTATGTTGGAAGACTAATCTCACCTATTGAATCTATGAGCTATAGTATGAATTATGTTGGATGGAGTGTCAAGACATACTTCCATGATTATGAACATCAGTCAAGACTTAATATGTAATGTAGGGGAATTAATGCCTAGCACCGAGTGGATTTGAAAATGAGATGGAAAGCTTATACGATAGTTGAGTCCGGCTTTCAAAAGTATATCTCATAAGATAGAAACCTTCTACCTTAGTTGAGTCCGGGTTTCTAGTAGCAATCTCTCGGTCCCATAACTATGTGCCCACATAGGTCTTTAGCTAGTGGATCCACTTAAGCTAAGAGTATGGTTCTACCTTAGGCAAGTAGAACAACCCCTTTTCGGTGTGGGGTAGACACCGGATTCCATGTTAGCTCACATGGTCTATGTCGGTTAAGGCTTATTCCCACTAGCACAATAATATGAACAAGAGTACGAAATATGGACTATGGTTACTTAAGGAGTTTTAGTTCGTATGGGTGGGATTATAGGATCTCACTCATGCATTGCACAAGTAGGCTTTGAAGGTATCTATGTCATGTTCCTTTTATGATGTAATGATCTATGAATTGACTATGCTTATGACTTATGCTTTTACACTATCTTCAAAATGGTGTTTTCAATTAGCAAATTGCATGCATCTAACTAAAATGTCCCTTTTTGCATGTTTTTAAGGTTTTCATGCATAACTATCATACTTAGTACATTTTTGTACTAACCCATATTTTCTATATTTTTCACAAAGTGTACGATCCAGTTCTCAAAGTGGTCCCCATTGTGGCTAAAGCTTGGAATTGATCATCCTCATTGCTAGTTGGTGAGTCCTCATGGTTCGAGGACGACCATTGTCATTTAGTAGTTTCATTCTTGTATTTCACTTTCGGATTTTGTTGTTTTAGGGCTGTGACCCTATTTGAGACTTCGATTGTAATAGATGGTTAATTGAGACAAGTCTAGACTTCCACTTTCCTTTATGAAAATTTTGGACTTAAATGCATTTTACTCTTTATTGTTCTTCACTTATGTTATGATATGCTAAGGGGCTTACATGGTCCCCTTTCCAATTTTCGCCAACGTAAATGGTTAGAACTCTTGAAGGACTATGACATGAGTGTTCTTTATCACCCGCGCAAAGCCAATGTGGTGCCCGATGCCTTAAGTTGGTTATCGATGAGTAGTGTTGCACATGTTGAAGATGATAAGAAAGAATTGGTTCGTGATATTCATAGACTAGCTCAGCTAGGTTTTTGCTTGGTAGATTCCGATGAGGGTGGTGTTGTTGTTCAAAATGGTTTGACATCGTCTTTTGTGTTAAATATGAAAGTCAAGCAAAATCTTGATCAAATTTTTGTTGAGTTGAAGGAAACGGTTCTTAAAAAGTTCATAGAGAATTTCTCCCGAGAGGGAAATGATGTGCTTGGATATCAAGGTCGTTTGTGTGTTCCAACCATACTCGTACAGTCAATGTACTGATGTCATTCGACCTGCATCTTTTTATGATGCAGATACAAGTGTTCGGGATCATCAACAAGCGCATCGTTGAGATCACTCTACACTTTAGTTAGCTTTTAGTGGGCCTCCTTGTATTCCGGAGGATTTCAAATTTACTTTCTATTTAGTAGTTTTGATATGTCGTGGGTCTTGTACCGACATCCTTCTTTGATAGTATAGGCTTCATAGATAGATAGAGTTGAGGAATCTTTTAGTATTTACTTTTCCTTCAGATGTTTTTGCAATCTATTATACTTATATGACAATTGAGTTGAGTATTTACTTTGAGTTTAAATGTTCATAAAATTATGTTTTTAAGCCTTTTATCGCTTGAGTGAGTTTTTCATTAAGTAGTCAGCCAGACCAAGGGTTTGCTTGGGGACCAACGATGATTCTCGAGTGCTGGCCACGTTCAGGGTGTAGGCTCGGGGTGTGACACTTTTGCTAGATCAGATAGGGTTTTTGTCCTGCCATTGCGGGGTTTTATCCCATTTTCCCCATTTTGAGTTTTGAAAAGCCCTTAGAGGCGATTTTACATAAATTTTTCATGGTGAATCATTTGGGTAAGTCTTTGTAACCCTAAAACATCAATTCTCTGTGATCATTTGTGGATTTTAACATTAAAATTGATACTTTTGATTGACAAATGACAGTGTTTTTCAAAACTTGAATTCTAAAGTAAAATGGTGATTGTGAATTGGTTTTTCGAAATAGTTTTCATCAATGAGTTTCAAATGCCTTGGGTTAAATTTTCAAACAAAGATTTTTGAATTCAAACCTCATTTTCGAAATTGTGTTTTTCAGTTGATTTGACCCATTTTTCAAAGTGTATGATATGGGTATTGTGATTTCTGGATCTTATTGTGATTGCTAATTGAATTAGATTGTGTGGCTTTGGACATTGTTCGGAAAGGAAAGACTCAAGTCTTGGATTGACTTTTGATTGAATTGAGGCAAGTGAACTACTAAACCTTGTAAATCTTGTATTTTCCTTTATTGTGTGTGTTAGGGAGTAATGAGAATGAGGTGATGGGTTCAACTATTCCTTTGCTTGATCTTAATGAATAAAAATAAAAAAGAGATTAATGAAAAAGGCAATATGTTGATAGTTATGCTTATGAATTGACTTGTTGTTTAGATACTATAATATTGTTTAACAATAGAGACAAGCTGGAAAATAAACAGTCAACACAACAACAGCTTACTGGCAGTACATTTCAGACCAATTTGGAGATTTGTACAGTGGGGTAAGTACAAGTCAATAATACATGCGGTTGAAATCTATTAAGGTGGTATCAATCTCACTAGAGGTTCATTCCTTGGTAGAAATTAAGCGAAAGTATTAGGATGCGTACCTTACGGATACTCAAAGCTGTTAGATCTAATTTCACTTGATTTGTGAAAGAAAAGTCACAAGCTTGGAGTGAGCTCCATCGAGATTTAAATACATAGCATTTGGTGAGAGTTTAAAGGTGACTTGAAATGTATTTGGCTCAGAGCTTTAGAATTTTTACTCAAATTAGGTGAAAAAGATGACATAGCAAAGCTATAAGCACAAGATGGAAGGTAACTTATGGTGGTCGGCTTACCTGAGACGAAGATTCCGGCGAGCAGTTGAAGAAAATGTTAGGATCGAAATAAGCAGGTGTAATGTGGAAGCTAGCAAAGCAAACCTCGAAAGACCACGAGTAAGAAGACAAACGAGAAACACACCAAAAGAGATAGATTTAACGTGGTTCGGTCAATCGACCTACGTCTACAAAGGAGATGAGCAATCCACTATAAATATGAGAGTACAAAATATAGAGAGAAACAACCTCAACCAATTCACTCGGAATACAAGGAGGTACACAAAATTCTCCTCCATAACCGCAACTCTCAAAACCCTAGGACTACATTGTGAATGCTAATTAAGTTAGAAGGAACAACTTATATATATAGAGTCCTAAAACCTTTCCTACAAGAAAATGACTAGTAAACTATTAAAACCTTTACCTAAAAGAAAAACTTATTTATGGTAAGAAATCAGGGCAAATAAAACCCAACAAAAGAAGATTGATTGACGCAGCAAGAGATCGCCTCACTTTCCTTTATGAGAATGTCAATCTTTTATTCTTTGTTTTGCTCTTTTAAGTTAGATCTCTTAAGTGTTTTTTTTAATTGTTTTGGTCTTTCTGTTGAATGGCTGGTTGATCCAGACCATATCACGGGAGGTGTTTATGTTTTTTAATAAAAAGGGCCTTTTTGGCCTTTTCTTTTTTTAAAAAAAAAAAGAATTGCCTTGTTGTGGACCCTAATTTTTTAATTATTGCGGACTTAAATTTTTTGAGTTATTGTCTCTTCTTTATGGTGTGGAATTGATTATTTGCATTGATTTCTGTGTACCATGATGAGACATGTGATGATTATGTCGAAGGGAAATAGTTCTGTCTAGTGACATTATATAAAGCCGAAGGGAAATGGTTTCGGCTATTGATATTGTACCTAAGGATAATGATTCCGGTAAGTGATATTATATAAAGCCGAAAGGAAATGGTTTCGACTAGTGATATTGTGCCGAAGGTAAATTGTTCTAGTAAGTGAAATTATATAAAGCTGAAGGGAAATGGTTTCGGCTAGTGATATTGTGCCGATGGGAAATGGTTCCTGCAGGTGTTTGACTATTGTGATTTGATGAACTTCATACGGGTGATTGATCTAGTTGATACTTGTTGGTTGTTGAACTGTGACTGTTGGATTGTGATTGCTAAGCCTTGTGAATTGTGTAATGTAAAATTGTTAGGTTGGGCTAATTTCTATGTAGGTTGTAGTTGAGGTGGTTCGATTGGGATGAAAGAAGTACTCGTATTCTAGCTTAGTTTTACCTGTTAAGATATATTTTTCTGAGGTATTCTAGGCTAGTTTATCATTACCTTTTTACTATTTTTGTTCTTATAAATGTAGAGTTCAAGAAAGAATTCTATTTGACCTCATTACAATATTTTCCTCTCATTATTCTTTTATTATTTTCCAATTTCTTTTCTAAAAAACCAATGATACTAATTTTGCTTTGACGCTTTCAATCTCTCATGTATCTTGTACTTTATCCTAAACACTCATTTGTATTCTATTGGGTTTTTACCCTCTAAAGCCTTTGTTCTAGATGACTTTCTTTGTTCAGAGACATTGTTCTGCTTAGATGAAGTGAAATGCTGAACATTTGGAGGAAGAAGAAAAGGTTGAGAGGAAGAAGACAACGTAAGAAAAGAGAAATAAATTATTTTCATTTAATCGCAATCATTTGTCTACTGCAGAAGCTATGGACAGTAATGATGGTTTAGCGAGTAAAGCGAAAGAGATATTCAAGCAAAAGCTTTTGCCTTCTCTTATTTGGGATTGAAACCAATGGTCCATGAAAATACTCTAAATTGATATTGTATACCATTGTAGAGTAGTCAGTTAATATATTTATTCGCATCTAATACATAATCATCATACCTATCAAATCTAATGAATATATGTCGTTGTGCAAGCCATTCAAAAAATACTATTTGAAAAATAATTTTCATCATGTCAAACACATATATAGAATAAATAAAGAGTAGCTAGCCTTGCAATTGCAAAGTTAGATAGAAGCATTAACTGGATAATTAGAATAATTTTCATCAAACTCACTGTAATGATCAGGAAAAAAATAATAAAAATATGAATAAAATCCTAAGAGAGCTTACCTGAAAGCCAATATGAGCACAATAATGAAAGTGTATCCCATATATGTTAAGGATGCATCAAATATTATGCTAAATTGAGATGCAATATAATTAGTCCCACAAATAATCAATCCCAGGTCGAATGAAATCAGTACATTGAATGTACGAGTATGTAAGGAGAACTGAAAGCATGGATAACTGAACAGATAAGACTAGAAGAATACTTACCTCCACTCAACTTCAATACAATAGCAATAATAAGAGATGCAATAATTAAAGCTTTATAAAACAGAAGATATTAACTCATGGATGTATAAAACACAATAAGTTATTCTTTACTCTTATTTGGGAGATTGTCTAACAGAAAACTATCATTATGAGCTATGTGATGAAACAACGTCTCGCCCACGCTGCCAGAACTGTCTTATACCTTGACGGGATATAGAACTCCTCAACTAAGTGGATCCACTAAGCAATGCTTAAAAGCAATAAGGAATCGTCTAAAAAGTAAGATTCTTTACCTATGTTGGCTACATAGTTTATGAGGAATGTGAGTTGTCTGAACTCATCTCAATATCGGTGCTCATTACTACTCCCAATAAATATATACTCATGCTCAATGTTAAAACATTCTTTTTCTCAATTTGAGGTAATTACTCAAAAGATCCTCCTAAAAGAGTTGATGCTTTGAAATATCTTTGAACTCAAAAACTTATTTAGAAAACCAAAGGTTCTCTCTTTCAATGTAAAGTGTTACTTTTGGGAATACTTAGTTTCCTTATATTATTTCTCAATCATGAATACGACTCTTCTCATTACTCATATTTACTTTCTCAAAAACTTAGTTCAAAACCATGATTGGTTACAAAAGATTCTCAAAACAACTCAGAAGGACTTCTTGAGCTTTCCTCTTAAACTCACTTTAGTTTTGATTGTAAATTAAGACATATGATTAGAACATGTAGGAATTTTCAAGGATGAATGGAGCCTTTAGGAGCTTATACAAAGAAGGAAATGTAGTCACGATTCAAAGGAACACGTCCGAAATGAAACACGAAAGAAAAAGACCAGGCGACCCTTGGCGCACTGCTGGCACAGGGCGCCAAGCACCAAACTTCTGACAGAAGTTTGGAGCGCACTGCTGGTGCGGGACGCCAAGCCACAAACTACTGAACAAAAGTTCTGGCGCCTTAGTGGCGAGCCGCCCCACCCCCTACCAAGAAAATATGACTAATTTTCAAGCTCAAATTAGGGTCTCAACTAGTTTAGAATTGGGGAAATTCTCCTAAACTCTTCTTGATTCTCAAATCTAACACGAATACATGAGGAAATCCATACAATCCTTTTGGGAATATAACTTTTACGAAAGATCAACAACACAAAAGAATTCACAACCTCCATTGTTAAAGAATTGAACTAAAATCAAGAACTACACAAGAATCTTTTAGATACAATGATTTCGTGGATAAATTAGATGTATGGAGTGAGGACGAACAAGTACAACACTTTTAGAAGTCTTACATACTTGGAAAGAACAATGTTCTTGGCGAAATTCATAATTCTTGAAGAACGCTTGAAACCTACCATTTTCTCCTTTTGAAACCTCGCTCTAATTCTCTAAGTGTTTAGGAGCGTGAAAAAGTGGTCAACACTGATTAAACCCTTATTTGGGGTGAAGAAAACGTGGCTAGTCTCAGTAGGAAAAGGAAATGACCAAACTACCCTTCTAAAAACGAATGAGATGTCTTCAATAGAGATGCATCACTCAAACGACCATAACTTTTTACTCCGGGCTCGAAATTCAGCAAACTTGGCGGCATTGGAAAGAGGACTCAAATACCTTTAATTACATAAGTCATGGGCCACCTAATTTTTTATTTACTAAAAGATACGATCATTTAAAGTTGACCCAAACTAAAGACTAATGGGTGACTTGTACAAACCTCTCTTTAGCTCTTTTTGAAATCTGAGGTGTTACAGTAATGATGGTTTAGCAAATTAAGTGAGAGAGATATTCAGAAAAAACCTTTTGACGTCTCTTCTTCGGGATTGAAATCAATGGTCCATGAAAATACTCTAAATTGGTAGTGTACACCATTGTAGAGTAGTCAGCTAATATATTTATTCGCATCTAATACATAATAATCATACCTATCAAATCTAATGAATATATGTTGTTGTGCAAGCGATTCGATCAGTTTTCAGAAAATACTATTTGAAAAACAATTTTCATCATATCAAACACATATATAGAATAATTAAAGAGTAGCTAGCCTTGCAATTGTAAAGTTAGATAGAAGCATTAACTGGATAATTAGAATAATCTTCACCAGACTCACTGCCATAATCAGGAAAAAAAAATATATGAAGAAAATCCTAAGAGAGCTTACCGGAAAGCCAATATGAGCACAATAATAAAAGTGTATCCCATATATGTTAAGGATACATCAAATATTATGCTAAATTGAGATGCAATATAATTAAGCCCACAAATAATCGATCCCATATAAAAAATATCCCCAGTCAACCAAAAGGTTATATAATGGTCAGATAAATGAGTTTCATACTAAACAAAACAATAATCCCAAGTCAAGAACTAAAAAAAAGTAATTTCACTTGAGAAAACAACTGTCACTACAAAGAGCCCTAATGAGAGTTTTCACTGATAGCCTCAATATCATTGGATCATCATATTGATGATTCGTCGGAATGATTTTCTATTCCTGAAAATTGGACGCTCGATGTCTCTGCCACCTACATATGTAGGCTTAAAGTAAAATTTAGATGAGATTATGGCTGTGACGAAAAATATTTTTCAGAAAAATAAGTTAGTATTATGTTTTAAAAAGATATCACTATGGGAATTTTTTTTACCAAAGGAGTTAAATGACTACTTCAAATATATGCATCAGTCTTTTTTTAATACTGAAAAAAATCATTCAAAATTCTATCTGATTTGCAAAGGGCTCGTTTGATTCTGAACAAGTATATTAGATATTATAGCAAACCAAAAATAGAAAAAGTAAAAGCTAATCTCGCGTCTGATATGGATATATAATACAAAAAAATAATTTAATTTTTTTACAAATTATAGCTAATACCAATAATCAAACACAAAATATACGTAATATCAAATTAGGTAGAAGCACTAACCTGATCATCAGCGTAAACTTGATCAAACTCACTACCTTGTTCATTAGGTAGGTTAGCACCCAGAGGTCCACGATTCTGAAAGAGATAATCCACATTATTGTATATTTCAGACGAAAAATAATTTTTAGAAAAATAAATTAGTATTAAGTTTTAAAAAGTTATCACTATGGAATTTTTTTTTTACCAAAGGAGTTAAATGACTACTTCAAATATATGCATCAGTCTTTTTTTAATACTGAAAAAAATCATTCAAAACTCTATCTGATTTGCGACGTGCTCGTTTGATTCAGAACAAGTATATTAGAGATTATAGTCCAAATCAAAAATAGTAAAAATAAAATTTAATCTCGCGCTGATATGGATATATTACAAAAAAATAATTTAATTTTTTTACGAATTAGAGCTAATATCACCAATCAAACACAAAATATACGTAATATCAAATTAGGTAGAAGCACTAACCTGATCATCAGAGTAAACTTGATCAAACTCACTACCTTGTTCATTAGGTAGGTTAGCACCCGGAGGTCCAAGATTCTGAAAGAGATAATCCATATTATTGAAATTGAAATATACATCACAATTTTCCTTCTCACATGAATTACTTCCTTCAGCAAAATTCTCATATGATGTCATAACAATATTTCTTGGATCCGACATGTTTTGTTCACGAACATATTTCTGGAAATTTGAATTCGCATTTGTTGCTCCCAATTCATTAATAGTAACATTCCCAACATAAGTATCAGACATTATTGCGGTACTTGAATTTGTTGTCACATTGTTCACATTTACATTCAAGTTGTAGTCATTAATGGTTGTATTTCCAATGTCTGTACCAGACACTGTTCTGCTACATGAATATGTTGTTCCTTTGGTCACATTGAGATCAAAGTTGTAATCTTTCTGAGAATGAGATTCTTCACTGTTAAGCACCAGATTAGGCCTATACTTAGTGTTTCCAATAATTGAGTCTTGTAGTTCTTGTGAAGCCAACATTCCCAAAAATGGAGTATGTTGTTATTTTAGCCCACCACCAATATTATTTTAAGCAGATGAAAATGGATTATTAAATGAATTACCAATGTCGAGGTAGTGGGATTGAACCTGAAGTTGTGGGCGGTAGAGTTGTTATTGAATTGAACTGTCTCCTTGAGCAAAGATATTATTGATATTCAGAGTTGGAAATGGAAACTCTGGGCCTCTTTGGATTTGATCTGGGTTACGTTGCTGATTTGGTACATTTGCTTGAAGATAAGGCATTGTCCCAAATTTTTGAAAGCTACTTTTTGGTTCATGAGAAACACTTGAGGATCCTTGGCCTGGTGGGTGATGAATATATTTTCGCTCTTTTAGAGATCTTCAATTGTTACGACGACATTTTTGAGAGGTATTATAAGAAAATAATGAAAAAGAGTAGACCATGATTATATTTATTATCTAAACTCATTGTTATTAGGTGTGTTTGCAACGATCAGAGTCATTTATAATTAAGAAATATTTTTGGTGTTTGGTAGTTGGTGAACGATTAAAATCTTTTTAACTAATATGAATTAAATATTGATTATAATATAATTCCATTGAAATACGAAATAGTAGGAATTAACAATAAATAATTAATTTCTATCAGTAAACATGTAACAAAAGTCTATCACTAATCCTCTTTAATGAGTGAGTTTTTTACAAGACTTTCGAGGATTGATAGCAATGTCTAAATATTTACTGGCAAAAGTGAAATATAATTAGATTTTTTTCTATTTTTTTTTATATATTATTAAAATTAAGATAGTTGTACAAAAAAATTCTCACAAAAGTGTTTGATGAAAAAAATTGTCCAAGCAAAACATTTTCTTATAATCAAATACGAGAAAATAACGTTATAATTTCATTTGATTTTTTTATGCAAAATAAATTTCTCCGTACCACAAGCACAAATGATACATGATTTACCCCTTAAATTTTGTTTTAGATATACCTGAAGGTGGCTGGTAACTTGCATCCTAGTAAGGCCAGGCAAATTCATCACATGAAGAATCTCCTTGGGATAACATCCTACATGTTCCTTAAGATAGTTTAATTTAATAAATATAATATTCTCAGTTCAAGCTGAGTACATGTAAATACAACAATACTAAGCTTTAATTCCAAAAAATATGATGTCAGCTATAAGTATGAATTTTTATTGTGCATATAATTTCATATAAATGAATTGTCAAGCAATTGATAGTGAAGTACACTTACGTCCTTCCCCAAGTTATTTTACAACTTCCATAAATTTGGCATGAAGATCGTCAGTCCTTTCTCCTAACAACCTTATTAGTAACATCTTTCTTCTTTCCGAATTGTTCTTCATTTTCTCCAACAATATCATCAATCTTCATTTGATCTATATATTTCTCCGATCCTTCTTTCGCTTTCTCCTTTTGTATTCTATTCCTCAATACAAATTGCCACTAGTATTTCACAAGTTTCTCGTCAAATTGCTTCTTAAGGTAAAGATATGCTCCCTTGTCAAAAGTCTTCTTTGTTACGAGTTCATTAAATTCATCACATACAACTGCATAATGATTTCGAGAAGTTATCAATTAGAATTAACTTAAATTATACATTGTGTGAATAGTTAATTTCACACTTATTTACTGAATTTATTCAATATAATAGTGATATTATAAAATAATTGTTTATCATATACTAAAGAATAGTAATTTAGAAAATGATTATTTATGTTGCTAAACAACAAAAGTCATTGATAATCCTAAACCATCCTCTTAGCTATAAACTAAATAACGATAAATTGACAGTAATAGTGGCGGAACCAGGATTTTCATTAAGAGTGTTAATGGTTGTAGTAAAAAAAAATATAACAAGGCTTAGTAAGGCTTGAACACGCGACCTCATAGAATTTTTGCAACCTCCTAAACCTTCAAATTGTTTCAAAATGTGTCAATACTTGATATATATATATATATTTATTAAATCAAAATTTAACATCTATATACAGTATAATTTTCTGGCGAAGGAATGTCGCTTGACACCCCTTGATCAATGATGGCCCCTCCCCTGGACAGTAAATTTTATAGCCAATTCGTTTGTAGTGTATAAATTTAAATAATTGACTTTATTTACAGTAGACGTCATAAATGAAAGAGTAGAATATATACTTACTGAGTGAAATTATATCCAAAGCCACAGCTTGAGCTAAGAGGTCAAAAGAAAGCAGGTTCGATGAATAGACATTGAGTATCATCACATCATTTTTTTGATTTTCTTTGGTGAGCATTAACATTGTTGCTGAAGTCATATCAGTTGTTGTAACTATATCAATTCTCTTTGAAAGTCAGTGAAGAAAATTATATGCAAAATTATCATTTAAGTAACTAATTTTTCATAGACAAATTAATTTATAAATTTTTAGGTTATATTGCAACACTTTAGTTTATAAAATTGTGCATATTGATCAGCTTATATTATAATTATTGTGAGCAATCTTTGACAGATTCACATAATAAAGTTTTATACAATATTATTTAGAATAAATAATTGAATTAGAGAATAGAGAATAGAGAAAATCATATAAGAATATATTGTTAAAGAATCTACTCCAATTAAATAATAAAGAAACTCAAATCAAAATAATTTAACACATATTGGAGATGGAACAATTAATGAGTACTAAAAAAATAATTAAGAAATCAAACTAAAAAAAAAGGGAAAGAATAAAATAGACCTAAACTATACAAAAATTATCAGCTATATATCTTTTTTGCAGAGTGAAATAATTCAAGGAAATCACCATTTTAAGATACATGTAAAATAGCATTTACTTATCCTTTTAAATACCCTACAAAATTTTCTATTGAATTCACAAGTAAAGTAGAGAAATTAATTGTATGACCATTAAGGTTGAGACAAAAAAAAATTACAAGTAGTCGTTAAACTACTCCAAATTGTTTTCCTTTCAAATTAAGGAAAAATAAAAATAAAATTGAAATATACTAAAATTCAAGGTGTGCCCGTGGTCAAAAGGATGAAATAACATGTGCATATTTAAATATATTAGTACATTGTTTTTAAAAGATACAGTTTCTTTTGAACAAAATAAAAGTTATCTCAAAGTCAATAATAATAATAGTCAGATCAGTTCTTATCTAGTCTTTTTTTTGCTCTTGCTCTTTCCTCCTATTACCCTAATCTTGAGCCGCCGTCACCCTAGAAAATTATAATTATTAAAATGATAGATAGATTGGTAAAAAATGAAGATCTACACCTTAAAAAATTATTTTTGAGAAAATGACCTATTTTTCTCCTACTCTATGTCACTCCAAACCAATTGACAAAGAAAGTCGTCCCCCCCCTCTATAAAAGTTCGAGTGTAAAACTTAAATGTAAGTTGATTAAATAACTAAAATTAACATAAAATTGTCTCCCTCTAAGGACATCCGCCTCTTCGAAAAATCATATTCATCTATGTGGGAAAGCTAATCAAGTGTGTGATATGCTTATAGCAAGAACCAAAAATAGAGAAGTTAATTTGATTTTTTATAACCGCACAGAACACATTTAATGGGCTAGGAAAACAACATATAAAAGCATAGAAATAGTGTTATGACAACAAGAAAAAGAGAAATCTAAGATTTACAAGATATATAAATAAAATCTAAAAAGAGATCGATGTTAAAATCACAATTGAGATAACAAGCATCATATCAATTAAATCTCTTATGAAAAGAAAATTATAGAAAATCTAGTTTTATCAAAGACCAAAGGTTATACGTTTGCTATATATATTTTTAGAAATATTACCTTTATAGTTATGACACTTTAGCAAATTAGTCATCTTAGTAACAAACTCCGTGTCATCATCAACCAGCATCACACACACTTCTTCTATCATACCATGATAGAGAGCTTCCATTAGATTATCTATTCCTTCGATAGTTTGAGAATTTTTCTCTTTGGACTTAACGAGGAAATACAAGAAAATAATTTGTTATATAAAAAGCAAAATTTATATAGAAACCCTTAACTCTTTTGATAGGTTCTTATATAGTACCTCTAGTGGCTAGTGGAAATATCTAGCGTTGACCATACAAATAATTTTATTTGATATATTTAATTTATTTCCTTTCTTGAGTCAAGATAAAGATATAGTTTTGTCTTTTTTTCTTTCCTTTTACGATTTTAGTATTGAAGTGCAATCCTTAACTTTTTTGATAAGTGCTTATATAGTACCTCTGCTGGCTAATGAGCATATCTAGCGTTGACTATACAAATAATTTTATTTGACCTATTTAATTATTTTCCTTTCTTGAGTCTAGACAAAGGTATGCTTTTATCTTCTTTTTTTCTTTTCCTTTTACGAGTTTAATATGAAGCGCAATGTTTTCTTTATAAAATATATTTTCATTTTTAAGAAAACATTTCAATGATAAGAAGATGTTTGTCACTTATGGGATATGAGTGAGTACTCATTTTCATTTAAAAGGTATATATTATAATTATGGTCTTAATTTATCTCAATTGTTTCAATCAATACTTACATATTATTATCATTCTCATACTGTATTTCAATTATTTCAACCAATAGTTAACTTACTTATTATTATCGATTATTATAACTAAAAAGTATCATAAAATCATTATCTCCTTACCATATCCTCCACATTGGATCATGACTAACCTTTGAAATTGATCTAGAAAATAATTTTTTTAAGATAAAATATTATTTACATATTCTTATATCAGACGCAACCTAATAGTTTTATTAAATTATTAAATATTTAAATTAATTTTGCCTAAATCATTGCCTATACTCTTCCTTTTCTATTACAAAATTGTATATTTGTGAACTTCATATGTTACAGGTAAATCAATATATAGTTAGTTAATTTCATACATATTTTACTATGCTACCGAGGACAAGCATATGAGTATATTAGTTATTGGTGGAACTTCAATCTCATAAGTTTGAAAGTTCATATGTGACTTAGTTAAAATTATTCATATAACCTTAATCAAAAAAAAAAAATTAAACAATATAAAAGAGAAAAATTTAGAAATAGCAAAGATAATAAATATAATTAAGCTATATAGATATAGTTTCGGTAATTGTGCTTCATAACTATAGTTTTGTTTGCTATGGATGTTGCGGTTTGTATATCCATGTAACATCCCGCCTTAGAAAGAACTAGAATTAGAAATAGCTATTTTTGGAAAGAATAAAAATCTTGAAATTTGGCAAGTTATGCTTAGTGTGAGTTTTGGGTAAACTTCAAATGACCATAACTTTTAGTACAGGATGACTTAGGAGTGCCATAATATATCAAATGAAAGGTCTTTGAATTATCTTTCTAACGCCATCGAGTTTGCTAATTTTTGAGCTCGTATGAGGGAGATATGCCCGTTTGAATTCGGGTTGTCCGGATAAAGAAAGTCACTCGGATTTAAGAGGGGTATTTTGGTCTTTTCATTAACCAATTAAGTTATTTCATTTTTAGTAATTTATTTGGGGTCTAAACTGAGTTGGTTCAGTTTACGCATTCCAAATTAACGCTAGGGCTTTGAGAGAAGAGAAAAGAGGAGAAAAGAGGAGAGAAGCCAAGGTTTCGTCGCATTCTTGAGATTTCGCTTGCGGATTTCACCAAGAGTTAATCCCTAAGAGGTATGTGAGTTCACATAGAGTTGGGTTCGTTCACCCACGCGCCAATCATGTTAATTTCAACGTTAAATTTGTTCTAAAAAGTTGAAGGTTTAATGTTCTTGAATTGTGTTCTTGAAATTGGCTTTCGTTCTTGAGTTAAGATGAGATTGATGAGTTCTTGAGGAAATCGTGTCGATTTTAGAGTTGTGTTTGATTAGATTCTTGTGTACATGTATTGGGTATCTAAATCTAAATCTAAAGGGAAATTGAGAAAAAGAATCGAATTTAGTCAAGTTAAGATCAGAAAATGAGTTGAAAAATTCATCGGGTTTGCCTGGGGAGGGGCTGGCGCGGCGCGCCCCAGATGCACCGGGGGGGCTGGGGCGGCGCACCAGTAGTGCGCCAGAATTGAGCCCCAGAACTTTTGGGGCTGGCGCCCCGGGCCAGTCATGCGCCCGGGAGGTCTGCCCCCACCCGTTTTTCGTCCTTTAGCCCGTCTGAGTCCTTCTAAAGTGTTCTAACACATCCTATCGATTCTAATACTCTAAATGATTTCTAAACATCTAGAAATTATCCATAAACATGAATCATAACCTTGAATCCATAAATTCAAATTCAAGGTAGAGCTAAGAGTCAAGTCTTGAGAGTTCTTCGAGTCTTTTCAAAAGGTCTTTTACAATTATTTTAAACTTGTTTTAAGACTTGAGCATTGAGTTGAATAAGAGTAAGAGTGAAGTTCATTTTCTTCAAAATGATATATGGGAACTAAGTATTCCCAAAGATTAAATGTTTTCACATTTAAGATGAGAGGAAACTTCGATTTCCAAATGAGTTTTCATGAGTAGTTTTGAGTTCCCTCTCTTTTAAGAGATAGATTTTTGAGTAATAATCTCAAACCACAGAGAAAGAGTTATGTTTTTAAACATATGAGCTGAGTATATTTTGGGAGTAGTAATGAGCACCGATATGGGGACGAGTTCATAATAACTCAAGTTTCCATAAACCATGTAGCCAACGTGGGTAGAAAGGGTCATACTTTTTAGATGATTCCTTAATGCTTTTTAGCATAGACTAGTGGATCCACTTAGTTGAGGCATTCTATATCCCGGCAAGTTATAGGAAAGTTCTGACAGTGTGAGCGAGACGCTGTATCATCACATAGCTCATAGTGATGGTTGTCGGTTAGAGAATCTCCCAAATAGAGTTTATTTTGTATTATTATATACAATTGAGATACCATTGTATTTTCTAATACTTCGAGATGTTATCTACTGTTTTAAATGCTTTATATAAACTGCATGTTTATTGTTGTTTAATTCTGCATTGAGTTGAGTATCCATGAGTTGAGTAAAGCTTAGGTAAGTGTTCCTTTAAGATTTTCAGTTCAAGCTTAAGTCATGTTTAGTTTTCCCCTCGCATGCTCGTACATTCAATGTACTGACGCCATTTGGCCTGCATCATTTTATGATGTAGATACATGTAATCAGGATCAACATTCAGCACTTCGTTGATCCAGTTGAGCATTTCAGAGTCATTTGGTGAGACTCCTTGCTTTCCGAAGGATCCCTTTATATATACTTTGTCATTTCAGTTGTTAGGATGATCGGGGGTCTTGTCCGTACATCCCTTATAGTATTAGAGGCTTCATAGACAACTAGTTATAGTTCATTAGTCTTTTCATTTTCATTTTGTTCTGTTAAGACTTGAGTTTGCCTTATTGGCCAGTTGAATGTTTCCTTTATAACATTCTAGTTTATTACATGAAGTTATCTTTGTTGAGTAAATCCTTCCGCTGAGTAGTAAGTCAGGCCAAAGGTTCGCTTGGGGCCAGCAATGGTTCTCGAGTGCCAGTCCCGTCCAGGATGTAGGCTCGGAGTGTGAAAAACTTGGTATCAAAGCACAGAGTTCAAGAGTCCTAGGGTGTCTATGAAGCCGTGTTTGTAGAGTCCTAGTTATCGGTGTGAAGTGCGCCACATTTATAATTAGGAGGCTACAACATTTAGGAACTATCTCCCTTCTTTCATATTAATTTTGTGCGATAGAGTTTATCTCTATAAAAGTTTCTTTTTAACTCGTGCTTGCGCGTGTCTTTCAGATCATGACTCCACGAAGAGTTGTCCGAGGTCGTCCTGCTAGGAGGAACGTTGAGGAACAAGGGGTACATAATGCACCAGAACTGCAACCCTAAGGAGAGGTCACTAATGCTGAATTTCGGGAAGCTATTTGAATGTTGAGTCAAGCTGTGACCAATCAAGCTGGGCAACAAAGAGGGGTTCCACAGGATGTGGCTGATACGTCTAGAATCCGTGAGTTCCTAAGGATGAATCCTCTAAGCTTCAATGGTTCAAGTGTCACTGAGGATCCGGAAAACTTTGTTGAAAAGCTTCAGAAGGTTTTTGAGATTATGCATGTTATTGATGCTGAGAGAGTAGAACTAGATGCATATCATTTGAAGGGTGTCGCTAGAATCTAGTTTGATCAATGGAAGAAGAATAGAGTTGAGGGTGAACCACTTGTGAGTTGGGCTATGTTTGAGGAGGCTTTCTTGGGGCGTTTCTTTCCCCGGGAACTGAGAGAAGCAAAGGTACGATAATTCCTTACTCTTAAGCAGGAATCTATAAGTGTTAAGGAGTACAGTCTAAAGTTCACCCAACTTTCCCGCTATACTCCGAAGATGGTTGCTGACATGAGGAGCAGGATGAGCTTGTTCGTTGCTGGGTTGTCTCATTTGTCAAGTAAAGAGGGCAAGGTAGCTATGCTAATAGAGGATATGGACATAACAAGATTGATGATCCATGTGCAGCAGGTCGAGGAGGATAAGTTGAGAGATAAGGAAGAATTCTGAAACAAGAAGGCTAAGACATCAGGGAATGAGTCCGGGCAGCGAAAGAGTAATGTAAACCGGTCATCTTTCCAACAGAAGCAAAAGGGACCTGCTCCATCGTCTGCTAGTGCACCTGCACCAACGAATAGAGGTGAGTTCAATAATCAAAATTCACAAAACTCCAGAGCTAGACCTGCACAGTCTCAAGGTAGTGTGGCACAAGGAGGTAATTGGGCTCCTACATGTGCTAAGTGTGGTAGGAACCACCCAGGAACGTGTCGTGATGGCTCCACTGGTTGCTTCAAGTGTGGTCAAGAGGGTCACTTCATGAAATAGTGTCCTAAGAACAGGCAGAGTGGTGGAAATAAGGGCACTAGGGCCCAATCTTCTTCAGTTGCTCCACCAGACAGAGCTTTACCTAGAGGAGCTACTTCGGGGACCAGCGGAGGAGAAAACTGTCTTTATGCTATTACTAGTCCCCAAGAGCAAGATAATTCGCCAAATGTTGTCACTGGTATGATCAAGTCTTTACTTTTGATATTTATGCTTTGCTAGATCTAGGAGCAAGCCTATCTTTTGTGACTCCTTATATTGCCATGAATTTTGATGTTCTTCCTGAGAAATTTCTTGAGCTCTTTAGTATTTCTACACCTGTTGGTGAGTCTATTCTAGCTGAAAGAGTCTATCGTGATTGCACCATTTCCGTCAATCACAAGGACACCATGGCTGATTTAGTTGAGTTAGACATGGTAGATTTTGATGTCATTCTAGGTATGGACTGACTTCATGCATATTATGCCTCAATCGATTGTAGAACTTGAGTAGTTAAGTTCTTGTTTCCTAATGAGCCAATTATAGAGTGTAAGAGTAGTTAAGCAGTGCCTAAGGGTCGTTTCATTTCGTACCTTAAGGTGAGAAAGTTAGTTTCCAAGGGGTGTGTCTATCACTTAGTCCGAGTTAATGACTCTAGTGTTGAGACACCTTCTATTCAGTCAGTTCCAGTAGTAAAAGAGTTCCCATAAGTCTCTCCAGATGATATTCCGGGAGTCTTTCCTGAGAGAGAAATAGAATGCGGTATAGCAATTCTTCCCGATACTCATCCTATATCTATTCCACCATATAGAATGGCTCTAGCAGAGTTGAAAGAGTAAAAGAGTAGTTGAAATATCTCTTTGAGAAGGGTTTTATCGACCAAGTGTCTCACCTTGGGGCGCTCCGGTCTTATTTGTGAGAAAGAAAGATGGTTCTCTTAGAATGTGTATAGATTACCATCAGTTGAACAAGGTTACTATCAAGAATAAGTATCCTCTCTCAAGAATTGATGATTTTTTTATCAACTTCAGGATGCCACTTGTTTTTCTAAGATAGACCTCAGATATGGCTATCATCAGTTGAAAGTAAGAGAAAGTAATATCCCTAAGACAGCTATCAGGACTCGTTATGGTCATTATGAGTTCCTAGTCATGTCCTTTGGTTTGACTAATGCTCCTGCAACATTTATGGACCTTATGAACAGAGTATTCAAGCCTTGGTTAGACATGTTTGTTATCGTATTCATTGATGACATTTTATTCTGTTCGAGGAATGAGGAAAATCATGCTAGTCATCTCAGAATAGTTCTCCAAACTCTCAAGGATAAGGAGTTATATGCTAAGTTTTCTAAGTGTGAATTTTGGCTTGAGTCTGTGGCATTCTTAGGCCATATTGTTTCCGGTGATGGAATTTGAGTTGATACCCAAAAGATAGAGGCAGTGCAGAACTGGCCTAGACCCACGTCTCCAACTGATATTAGGAGTTTCTTGGGATTGGCTGGCTATTATAGAAGGTTCGTTGAGGGATTCTCATCTATTTCATCTCCTTTGACCAAGTTGACTCAGAAAACAGTTAAGTTTCAATGGTCTGAAGCTTGTGAGAAAAGCTTTCAGGAATTGAAAAAGAGGTTGACCAGTGCCCCAGTGTTGACCTTACCAAAAGGTACGCAAGGTTTTGTGATATAGTGTGATGCGTCCAGATTCGGTTTGGGTTGTGTATTAATGCAGAATGGAAAGGTTATAGCTTATGCCTCCACACAACTTAAGGTTCACGAGAGGAATTACCCAACCCATGATCTAGAGTTTGCTGTTGTAGTGTTCGCTTTGAAAATATGGCGTCATTATCTTTATGTTGTTCATATGGATGTGTTCACCAATCATAAGAGCCTTCAGTATGTGTTTAGTCAGAAAGAGCTTAATCTCAGACAGAGGAGGTGGTTGGAGTTACTCAAGGATTATGACATGAGTATTCTCTATCACCCAGGTAAGGCTAATGTTTTTGCTGATGCCTTGAGCATGTTATCTATGGGAAGTACTTCCCATGTTGAGGAAGACAAGAAAGAGTTAGCTAAAGATGTGCACAGACTTGCGCGAATGGGAGTTCGTTTAATGGATTCCAATGAAGGAGGAGCGGTGGTGATGAATGGGGTTGAATCATCATTAGTGTCCGAAGTGAAAGAGAAACAAGACCAAGATCCTATTTTTCTTGAGTTGAAGACAAATGTTCATAAGCAAAAAATGATGACTTTTGAACAAGGGGGAGATGGTATATTGAGGTATCAAGGTAGATTGTGTGTGCCAAGGGTGGATGAACTTCTAGAGAGGATCATGGAGGAAGCTCATAGCTCCAGATATTCAATCCATCCGGGTTCCACAAAGATGTATCGTGACTTGAGAGAAGTCTATTGGTGGAGTGGTATGAAGAAGGGAATTGCACAGTTCGTTGCTAAGTGTCCGAATTGCCAACAAATTAAGGTAGAGCACCAGAGGCCCAATGGTATGGCTCAGAATATAGAGATTCCAGAATGGAAGTGGGAGATGATCAATATGGACTTTATTACTGGTTTGTCGCGGTCTCGCAGGCATTATGATTCCATTTGGGTGATTGTAGATCGAATGACTAAATCATCCACTTTTTGCCGGTAAAGACTACCCATTTAGCAGAAGATTATGCTAAGTTATATATTCAAGAGGTAGTCAGACTTCATGGAGTTTCGGTGTCCATTATTTCGGATAGAGGTGCACAATTTACTGCACAGTTTTGAAAGTCATTCCAGAAAGGTTTGGGTACAAAGGTGAACTTGAGTATTGCTTTCCATCCTCAGACGGATGGCCAAGCAGAGCGCACTATACAGACTTTAGAAGATATGTTGAGGGCTTGTGTGATTGATTTCAAAGGTAATTGAGATTATCACGTACCTTTCATAGAGTTTGCTTATAATAATAGTTACCACTCTAGCATCCAAATGGCTCCGTATAAGACTCTTTATGGGAGAAGATGCAGATATCCTATTGGATGGTTTGAGGTTGGTGAAGCTGGGTTGATAGGACCAGATTTGGTTCATGAAGCTATGGAAAAAGTTAAGACTATTCAAGAGAGGTTGAAAACAGTACAGAGTCACCAGAAATTCTATATAGATGTTAGGAGAAGAGACTTAGAGTTTGAAGTAGATGATTGGGTTTATTTGAAGGTTTCACCCATGAAGGGTGTTATGAGATTTGGCAAGAAGGGGAAACTTAGTCCCCGGTATATTGGTCCCTACAGAATATCTAAGAGGATTGGCAATGTAGCTTATGAGTTGGAGCTACCGCAAGAGAGTTAGCAGCGGTTCATCCGGTATTTCATATTTCCATGTTGAAGAAGTGTATGGGCGATCCTTCACTTATCATACCTACTGAAGATATTGGTATTAAGGATAGCTTATCTTATGAGGAGATTCTTGTTCAGATTTTAGACTGCCAGATTCGCAAGTTGAGGACCAAGGAAGTAGTATCAGTCAAAGTTCTGTGGAGAAATCAATTTGTTGATGAGGAAGCTACTTGGAAAGCTGAGGAGAATATGAAGAAGAGATACCCACATCTCTTCGAATCCGGAGAAATTCCAAATTAAGGTACTAATCCTTTTCTTGGCATTTGTTTTAAGTTGACATGTTGTGTTATATATTGCTTGTTGGGTGGTTGAGCTGAATGTTAGATGTTACACCCTTAGCCTACTTAGAGTGATCTCATTCGAGGACGAATGATCCCAAGGGGGAGATATTGTAACATCCCTCATTAGAAAGAACTAGAATTAGAAATAGCTATTTTTGGAAAGAATAAAAATCTGAAAATTTGGCAAGTTATGCTAAGTATGAGTTTTTGGTCAAATTCAAATGACCATAACTTTTAGTACAGGATGACTTAGGAGTGCCATAAGATATCAAATGAAAGGACTTTGAATTATCTTTCCAAATCCACCAAATTTTCTAATTTTCAACTCGTATGATGGAGATATGCCCATTTGAAGTCGGGCTGTCCGGATAAGAAAAGTCACCTGGATTTAAGAGGGGTATTTTGGTATTTTTATTAGCCAATTAAGTTATTTCATTTTTAGTAATTTATTTGGTGTCTAAACTGAGTTGGTTCACTTTACGCATTCCAAATTAATGCTAGGGCTTTGAGAGAAGAGAAAAAAGGATAAAAGAGGAGAGAAGCCAAGGTTTCGTCACGTTCTGGAGATTTCGCTTGCGGATTTCGCCAAGGGTTAATCCCTAAGAGGTATGTGAGTTCACATAGCGTTGGGTTCGTTCACCCACGCGCCAATCATGTTAATTTCAGCGTTAAATTCGCTCTAGAAAGTTGAAGGTTTGATGTTCTTGAATTATGTTCTTGAAATTGGCTTTCGTTCTTGAGTTAAGATGAGATTGATGAGTTCTTGAGGAAATCGTGTCGATTTTAGAGTGTTGTTTGATTAGATTCTTGTGTACATGTATTGGGTATCTAAATCTAAAGGGAAATTGAGAAAAAGAATCGAATTTAGTCCAGTTAAGATCAGAAAACGAGTTGAAAAATTTATCGGGTTTGCCTGGGAGGGGCTGGCGTGGCGCGCCCCAAATGCGCCAGAAGGGCTGGGGCAGCGCGTCAGCATTAAGCCCCAAAACTTCTGAGGCTGGCGTCCCGTGCAAACAATGCGCCCGGGACGTCTACCCTCATCCGTTTTTTGTCGTTTAGCCCGTTTAGGTCCTTCTAAAGTGTTTTAACACTTACTATTGATTCTAACTACTCTAAATGACTTCTAAACATTCAGAAATCATCCATAAACATGAATCATAACCTTGAATCCATAAATTCAAATTCAAGGTAGAGCTAAGAGTCAAGTCTTGAGAGTTCTTCGAGTATTTTCAAAAGGTCTTTTACAATTGTTTTAAACTTGTTTTAAGACTTGAGCATTGAATTGAGTAACAGTAAAAGTTAAGTTTATTTTCTTCAAAATGATATATGGGAACTAAGTATTCCCAAAGAGTAATGTTTTCACATTTAAGATGAGAGGAAACTTCAATTTCCAAATGAGTTTTCATGAGTAGTTTTGAGTTCCTTCTCTTTTAAGAGATAGATTTTTGAGTAATAATCTCAAACCACAGAGAAAGAGTTATATTTTTAAACATATGAGCTAAGTATATTTGTGAGTAGTATTGAGCACCTATATGGGGACGAGTTCATAATAACTCAAGTCTTTATAAACCATGTAGCCAACGTGGGTAGAAATGGTCATATAGAAATGGTCATATAGAAATGGTCATACTTTTTAGATGATTCCTTAATGTTTTTTAGCATAGACTAGTGGATCCACTTAGTTGAGGCGTTATACATTCCGACAAGTTATAGGACAGTTCTGGCAGCGTGGGCGAGACGCTGTATCATCACATAGCTCATAGTGATGGTTGTTGGTTAGAGAATCTCCCAAACAGAGTTTATTTTTAATTCTTATATACAACTGAGATACTATTGTATATAAGAATAGTTCGAGATGTTATCTACTGTTTTAAATGCTTTATATATATTGTATCTTTATTATTGTTTAATTCTGAATTGTGTTGAGTATCCATGAGTTGAGTAAAGTTGAAGTAAGTGTTCCTTTCAGATTTTCAGTTCAAGCTTATGTCATGTTTAGTTTTCCCCTCGCATGCTCGTACATTCAATGTACTGACACCATTTTACCTGCATTGTTTTATGATGCAGATACAGGTAATCAGGATCAGTATCCAGCACTTCGTTGATCCAGTTGAGCATTTCAGAGTCATTTGGTGAGCCTCCTTACTTTCCGGAGGATCCGTTTTATATTTGCTTTGTCATTTCAATTGTTAGGATGATCGGGGGTCTTGTCCCGACATCCCTCATAATATTAGAGGCTTCATAGACAGCTAGTTATAGTTCATTAGTCTTTTCATTTTCATTTTGTTATGTTGAGACTTAAGTTTGCCTTATTGGCCAGTTGAATGTTTCCTTTATAACATTCTAGTTTATTACATGAATTTATTTTTGTTGAGTAAAACCTTCCGCTGAGTAGTAAGTCAGGCCAAGGGTTTGCTTGGGGCCAGAAATGGTTCTCGAGTGCCAGTCCTGTCTAGGGTGTAGGCTCGGGGTGTGACAATTCATTTGTATATTTCGCTTGTAAATATATAAATAGGGTAAGTATATATAAAAATGGAGGTTGCAGTTTGTATATTTCGCTTGCCCGTTTGTATATTTCTCTTGCGAATATACAAACAAGGTAAGAATGTATAAATTTTATATTTATTCATTTAAAAAAAATTCAGAACTCCGTTTGTATATTTCGTTTGTCAATATACAAACAAGGTAATTTACTGTGATTTTTCATAATTTGTATAAAAATAGCTAGGGTGAGAAAATATACAAATTCTGGATTTATACAATCAGGAACCAAATTATACAAATTCTGGATTTATACAATCAAGGACCGAATACAAAGTCTGGATTTATATAATCAAGAAACCGAATATCAAATTTTGCGAAACTGTAGCTACGGATTAAAAATAATCAATACAATAGCTATATTACATAATATACTCTAGATGTTTGTCAATTCACATAATTTTCCCAATTTTGAAAGCCAAAATGTCGAATGGCCGTTTATTATAATAAACAACTTATATTTTTAGTAGGATATTTTTGCATAAGAAATTTAACCTAATGGACATTTTATTTAATTTGCCCTAAATAAGCTACTTCCAAAGTAGTTCACAATATTCAGTTTTAAAATGAAAAATTAACCCAAATAGCGGCTACTATAAATTTTAAACTCAAAATAGTCTTACTGTATTTTGATAACCCCATTATAATCTGCTTCCACAACTTGTTTACTGACTAATAGTTTGAGTAATTCCATACATTGTGTAATTCATGTATAGTTATTGTATAATATGTGTATAATCAATATGTATATCTGATTTATTGATCATACACTAATTTATACATTTGTTATACATATATAATATATGTGTAATTCGTGTATGAGCATTGTATAATATGTATATAACTAGTGTTTACACATTATATGCTAACTATACAATATTTTATTCATTTATATTATACGTATAAGTTATTAGAATTTTTGGTGAAGATGTGATAAAAAAATTCTACATTCTCTCACCTAAGATTTTTCAATATTGAAAATAAAGAGATAATAAATGATGTAACAATTGGGGGGAAATGTATCCACTTCTCAGAGATAATGTAAAAAATTACTAATTTATATATTGTGTAATTCATGCATAATCATGGTATAATATGTGTATATATTATATATTGATCATATACTAATTTATAAGGGTGTACAAAAATTGAACCAATCCATAAATCAAATCGGTAAAAATATTATTAGCTTATTGTGTTATTGGGTTAACGAATTTTTAATGATTTTGTAAAATAATATTATTTGTCACGCCCCGAAGCTATTCCCAGGACGCGGACACAGGACCTAGGATCACGAATGACCCCAAGCTAACCCTGAGCTGGCATATCATAAGCATACTAAATAAACTGAAGTAAAGATAATTTTGTGCGGAAGCTTAAAACATAACATAAACTGAAATGATGGGGAATATCCATAAACTATCTAAATATATAAAACTGAGAGTTTAACAACAACTGAAAAGTCAAACTCAAATGCTAAAGCTGATTCTAACTATGTCTGAAAATAGCCTATAACTGACTAGAAGTGTTGGGACATGCCCCAGCTAAATCTAGCAAAATTTGAAACTAAGACTAAAAGCAAAGGAAGCATGTATGTCATCCTCGGAGAATGAGGACTCACCACTAATACTGGTGAGCTGGAGATCGGGAACCGATCTATGCGTGATCTGGAAGCTGAGAACTTGAACCTACATCACGAGAAGATGTAGCGCAGAGTATGCGTCAGTACTTGAAAGGTACTGAGCATGCAGGATAAAGTAAAGCTGAATAATAACCTATCTGAACAAAGCATATAACTGAGCAATGATATGATATAAGCATGGTACTGTACTGAGAATACTGAACATGAACTAACTGAATGCAATGACCAAGTTTATAACATGTTGAGACTGAAATCTGACTGTAACTGATAACATGGTCAATGCAATAGAATCTGACGATAAGGGAGCTACTAATAACTGATATAAAACCACATAAGCTAAATGTGGAGTCCGATGTATACGCCCCATCAAGAGGACCCAATATACCATGCCAGAGGTATCGAGGCACGATTGGCGTGATCATTAAAATGTAATGCCCACAAAGGGGACTTATAAACCTACAGGGGCACGTAATTCTGGAACTATTCGGGTACGCTGAACCCTAGTCCAACTCGGTATTAAGTCTACTCCCAACTGATTATGTAAATAACACATTATGACTGAATTACCGAAATGCTGAATAACTCAAAATACTGACATGCTAACTGAAAATGCAACATTAATGTACTGATAATGAAACATTCGAATCTGAGGCATGTATATCTGAAATAACTGACCTAGCATGTGTAATTCATGAACTAAATGAACTAAATAGCTAGGGTTCTGAGTTTATGAAAGTATCTACGCAAAACAATACTAAAATCATGATAATCCGATTAGGAACATTAAAGTAACTAATTCACAATGATCTGCTGAAATTCTAGAAACCCTAGGTCTAGATATTATGAAGGGAATCAAGAATCTGACTGAATTCTAGGGACCTAATGGGTGAAATGAACTCACTAGTGAAATCCCACATACCTGGTGACGAATTCCACGGAGAAATCTTTCGATTTCGGGGCTGGAACTGATGAAAACTTGTTGCGTTCTTGAACTAGGGCTTGGTCGACTCTTTCTCCTTCTTCTCGTTCAACTTGATGAATTTTAGGAGAATGAGTTGACTTGGGTAAGTTCTAATTTAGTTGAAAAGACCAAAAGACCCCTGACTTAAAAGTTGTCGGGGTCAACCGACGGACCGTGGATGGAACGACGGTCCGTGCTGGTCAATCGTCGTTCGACGTCTGGGGCTGAAAATTTGGGGTCTGGCCTATGGCTCTGGACCACGGACAGTGGTCTGACCTACGGTCCGTAGGTCCTGGTGTAGGTCCAGACTTAGCTGAATTTCCTGGCCCTTTTCTGGGAGGGGCTACAGGTGGTGAACCACGGACCACCAGGACGGACCGTGGGTCACCCTACGGTCTGTGGGTGGCAACCGTGGGTTGCACCCGTAACTTCTGAAATCTGCATTTTTGGTAGTTCTAGCATACGGGGTGTTACATTATCTCCCCCTTGGGAACATTCGTCTACGAATGAAGACTAAACTAGTTGAAGATGGAGGGAAAGAGTTATAAACCCTACCACAAATTTCTAGAAACTGATTTCTGACTGAACTGAGTTCCAAGGACATGCAAATACGCTGAAAATGCAAGTACAAACAGAAGGAACATGATACTAAGACTGAATCTGCGCATAAATGACTGAAAAACTGAAGAGGAACTATTACCTCAAGCTAGAATGGAATCGGAAGGAAAGAGATGAGGATACTTGGCCTTCATGGCTGCTTCTCCTTCCCAAGTAGCTCCATCTACGGAGTGACTCCTCCACAAAACCTTAACTGAAGCGACTTCTTTTTTTCTCAACCTTCTAACCTGGCGATCAATAATCTCAATTGGCACATCCTCATAAGTGAGACTATATTTCACAGCCACACTCTTTAAAGGTACTATGGATGCTGGATCACCCACACACTTCTTCAACAACGAAATGTGAAAGACCGGATGCACTGCTGCTAGTTCGCTGGTAGCTCTAACTCATAAGCCACTTTACCAATTATTTTCAAGATCTTTTAAGGGCCTACATATCTGGGACTGAGCTTCTTGCCAAATCTCATCACCCCCTTCATAGGTGACACTTTCAGGATGACCCAATCATCAATTTGGAAATCCAAGTCCCTTCTCAATACATTTGCATAGGACTTCTGGCGACTCTGGGCTATCTTAAGTCTATCTCTGATGAGCTACACTTTTTTCCATAGCATCATGAACCGAATCTAGCCCTATCAAGGCTGCTTCACCTTCTTCAAACCAACCAACTGGAGATCTATATCTACGCCCATACAATGCCTCATAAGGGGCCATCTGAATGTTGGAATAGTAGTTATTATTGTAGGCGACCTCTATAAGAGAAAGGTGATCATCCCAACTACCCTTGAAGTCGATCACACAAGCTCTCAAAATTTCCTCTAAGGTATGAATGGTACGCTCTGCCTGAACATTCGTCTGCGGATGAATTGTTGTGCTAAGATTAACCTGAGTACCAAGGCCTTTCTGAAATAACTTCCAGAAATGAGAGGTAAACTGAGGACCTCTATCTGAGATGATGGACAAAGGAACCCCATGCAACCTGACTATCTCATTAATATAAAGCTTGGCGTAGTCCTCCGCCGAGTCTGTAGTCTTCACAGCCAAAAAACGCACAGACTTAGTAACTTTGTCAACTATCACCCAAATGGAGTCATGTTGTCTACGAGTACGAGGTAAACCTGTAATGAAGTCCATGTTGATAACTTCCCACTTCCAAGTAGGAATGTTGATCTCTTGAGTCATACCTCCTGGTTTCTGATGTTTTACCTTCACTTGCTAACAATTGGGGTACTTAGCCACAAATTCTGCTATATCCCTCTTCATGTCATTCCACCAAAAGACTTCCCGTAGATCACGGTACATCTTAGTGGCACCTGGATGAATAGAATACCTGGAGTTATGGGCTTCTGCAAGAATCTGATGTCTCAACTCACCCACCTTAGGAACACATAATCGATCCTGATAGCGAAGCACACCATCTCCCCCTTCGGAGAAAACCTCCACTCTCTGCTGATGAACTGCACCCTTTAGTTGAAGCAATATCGGATCACTGTCTTGCTTTTCCTTAAGCTCCGCTACCAATGAAGATTCTGACCTATTCTGAACTGTTACACCATCATCTGATATGCTCATAAGGTGAACTCCCAAGCGAGCAAGCCTGTGAACATCCTTTACTAGTTCTTTTCTTTCTTCCTCAACATGTGCTACACTACCTATAGATAGTCTGCTAAGAGCATCTGCTACTACATTGGCCTTACCAGGATGGTAAAGCACATTCATGTCACAGTCCTTAAGGAATTAAAGCCATCTCCTCTGGCGAAGATTCAACTCTTTCTGGGTGAACACATACTGAAGGCTTTTATGGTCTGTGAACACCATATAAGTAGTGTCTCCAAATCTTTAGTGCAAACACCACTGCTGCAAGCTCGAGGTCATGAGTCGGATAATTATTCTCATGCACCTTAAGCTGTCTAGAAGCATAAGCTATAACCTTACCTCGTAGCATCAACACACAACCTAGGCCGACTATGGACGCATCACAATAGATAACATAACCGTCTGAACCCTCTGGTAGAGTCAAAACTGGAGTTGTACTTAACCTAGTTTTCAATTCTGTGAAGCTCTTCTCACAATCATCTGACCACTGAAACTTAACCTTCTTCTGAGTCAACTTAGTCAATGGAGAAGCTATGGATGAAAATCCTTCCACGAACCTTCTGTAATAACCTGCTAGACCCAAGAAACTTCTGATATCTGTAGGAGAGGTAGGTCTGGGCCATTGTTTCACTGCTTCTATTTTCTGAGAATCCACTCAGATCCCTTCGCTAGATACTATATGCCCAAGGAAAGCAACTGATTGTAACCAAAACTCACATTTGCTAAACTTAGCAAACAACTGGCGATCTTTGAGAGTTTGCAGAACAACTCTGAAATGAGTCGCATGTTCTTCCTCATTCCTAGAGTAAATGAAGCTATCATCAATAAAGATGATAACGAACAAGTCCAAATACTGCTTGAACACCCTGTTTATCAAATCCATGAAAGCTGCAGAAGCAATGGTTAGTCCAAATGACATAACTACAAATTCATAATGACCATACCGAGTTCTGAAGGCTATTTTCGAGATGTCACTATCTCTGACTCTGAGCTGATGATAACCAGATCTGAGGTCTATTTTCGAAAAATGACTAGCACCCTGAAGTTGGTCAAACAAGTCATCAATCTTAGGAATGGGATACTTATTCTTGATTGTGACTTTGTTCAACTGTCGATAGTCAATGCACATTCAGAGAAAACCATCTTTCTTTTTCACGCATAACACTGATGCACCCCATTGAGAAATACTAGGTATAATGAACCCCTTATCTAGAAGGTCTTTCAACTGCTCTTTCAATTCCTTAAGCTCGGCTGGAGCCATTCTGTAAGGAGGAATAGAAATAGGCTGGGATCTGGAAGGAGATCAATTCCGAAGTCGATTTCCCTTTCGGGAGAAACTCCGAGAAGATCTTCTAGAAATACTACTGGGAACTCATTAAGTACTGGGACTGACTCAAGAGTTGGAGTTTCGGAGCTTGAATCCTTAACCCGAACTAGATGATAGAGATAACCCTTAGAGATCATCTTTCTGGCCTTAAGGTAAGAAATGAATCGACCCATAGGCGCTAAGATACTACCCTTCCAATCTAAGACTGGTTCGTCTGGAAACTGAAAATGAACATTCCTAGTTCTACAATCGACTGAGGCAAAACATGAATGTAACCAATCCATGCCTAGAATGATATCGAAGTCTATCATTTCTAACTCTACAAGATCTGCTGAGGTGACTTTCTGAGAGACTGTGACAGGGCAATTTCTGTATACCCGTCTAGCTATAACTAGGTCACCAACTAGAGTAGAGACTGAGAAGGGTTCTGAGAGAGTTTTTGGATTAACATCGAATTTGACTGCTATATAAGGAGTTACGAAGGAAAGAGTAGCCCCTGGATCTAACAAAGCATAAACATCTAAGTTAAAGACTCGTAACGTACCAGTGACCACATCAGGAGAAGCTTCCTGATCCTGGCGAGCCTCAAGAGCAAACAACCTATTTTGGTGCTGACCGCCACCTGTACCAGATGAGTTACCCTGCTGAGTCAGGCGACCTGCTGGTGCTGCTGAAGTTGTGGACTGAGCTCTACCATTATTACCTCCTTGACCCTGCTTAGAAGAAGGACAATCTCTCAACCTGTGACCAGTCTGACCATACCCAAAACATCCTTCCTTTCCTGCAAGACACTCACCTGGATGGTTCTTACCACACTTAGGACAAGTTGGGTAGGTTCCGGTACCTGAAACACTCCCATGAGACTTAGAGCCTGATGCCCTACCTTTCTGATCCTGTCGGAATCTGGAGAATGGAGCACTAGCTGATGAAGGTGCCGGAGCTGAAGATTTCTGCTGTAACTAAGAGCGATTTCCACCACCCGATTTCTGTTGAGAGTGCTCATAGTTACCTGTTCTAGCTTTCTTGTTGTCCTTAGCTATTTCCTTAAGCTTATCTCCCTCAACCTGCTGAGCATAGGTCATAAGCCTAGAGATGTTCATATTTTCCAGCAACATAGCATTTCTGCACTCTGTTTTCACTAAGTCTCACACTTCATACAGAAACTTGTTCATTTGAGCCCTGGAATCGGCAACCATGTGAGCAGCATACCTCGAGAGTTAGGTGAACTTGAGTCCATACTCTTGGACTATCATGTTACCTTGCCTCAAGTTCATGAACTCCTGAGCTCTTGCCTCCCTCAACTCTTTTGGGAAGAACCTGTCTAGAAAAGTCTCACTAAAGCATTCCCAAGTGATAGGAGCTGCATATCTACCCTTTTCATCTTTCCATTGAGTATACCAGATATGAGCTACATCATTAATATGATAGGATGCCAACTCTACCCTATCATTACATGTCACTTGCATCACTCCAAAGATCTTCTTGACCTCATCTATGAAGTTTTGGGGATCCTCACCAATCTGCGATCCTAAGAACTCAAGCGGATTCATCCTAACAAAATCATGAACTCTAGCTGCAACTGGCCCAACATTAGCATTTGCAGGAGCTGGAACCTGCTGGTTCTTCTGGTTAGTCACACTCTGAGCCAAAAGTTCGATAGCATTCCGAAACTCTACATTTGAAACTTCCTGATCTGGGACTGGAGGAGTTGTGTTAGCATTCCTTGAGTTAGCTCTACGAGGAGGCATGATCTGAAATGCATAACGACGAATTAGGAAGAGATCATACCAACGCACGATAAGAATATCAAGAAAGTGAGGCTTTCTTAAAACACTTCGTAGCTTCCCCCTGATTAGATGTGGTGCGCTTCACACCCATGAAAAGAACTCTACTTAGTGCGGCTTTTCAGACATCCTATGACACTTAAACCTAATGCTCTGATACCAAGTTTTTCACGCCCCGAAGCTACCCCCAGTACTCGGACAAATGACCTAGGATCACGAGTGACCCCAAGCTAACCCTGAGCTGGCATATCATAAGCATACTAAATAAACTGAAGTAAAGATAATTCTGTGTGGAAGCTTAAAACATGACATAAACTGGAATGATGGGGAATACCCATAAAATATCTGAATATATAAAACTGAGAATTTAACAACAACTGAAAAGTCAAACTCAAATGCTAAATTTGATTCTAACTATGTTTGAAAATAGCCTCTAACTGACTAGAAGTGTTGGGACATGCCCCAGCTAAATCTAGCAAAATCTGAAACTAAGACTAAAAGCAAAGGAAACATGTTTGTCGTCCTCAGAGAATGAGGACTCACCACTAATACTGTTGAGCTGGAGATCGGGAACCGATATATGCGTGATTTGGAAGCTGAGAACTTGAACCTACATCACAAGAAGATGTAGCGCAGAGTATGCGTCAGTACTTGAAAGGTACTGAGCATGCAGGATAGAGTAAAGCTGAATAATAACATAACTGAACAAAGCATATAACTGAGAAACGATATGATATAAGCATGGTACTATACTGAGAATACTGAACATGAACTAACTGAATGCAATGGCCAAATTTATAACATACTGAGACTGAAATCTGACTGTAACTGATAACATGGTCAATGCAATAGAATCTGACTGTAAGGGAGCTACTAATAACCGACATAAAACCACATGAGCTAAATGTGGATTCCGATGTATACGCCCCATCGAGAGGACCCAATATACCCTGCCAGAGGTATAGAGGCATGACTAGCGTGATCACTAAAATGTAATGCCCACAGAGGGGACTTATAAACCTACTGGGGCACGTAGTTCTGGGACTATTCGGGTACGTTGAACCCTAGTCCAACTCAGTTTTAAGTCTACTCCCAACTGATTATCTAAATAACACATTATGACTGAATTACTGAAATGTTGAATAGCTCAAAATACTGACATGCTAACTAAAAATGCAACATTAGTGTACTGATAATGAAACATTCGAATCTGAGGCATGTATATCTTAAATAATTGACCTAGCATGTGTAATTCATGAACTAAAAGAACTGCATAGCTATTCAGATACTAAAATCATGATAATCTGATTAGGAACATTAAAGTAACTAATTCATAATGATCTGCTGAAATTCTAGAAACTCTAGGTCTAGATAATATGAAGGGAATCAAGAATCTGGCTGAATTCTAGGGACCTAATGGGTGAAAGGAACTCACTAGTGAAATCCCACATACCTGGTGACAAATTCCATGGAGAAATCTTTCAATTTTGGGGATGAAACTAATGAAAACCCGCTGCGTTCTTGAACTAGGGCTTGGTCGACTCTTTCTCCTTCTTCTAGTTCAACTTGATGAATTTTAGGAGAATGAGTTGACTTGGGTATGTTCTAATTTAGTTACTAGGCTACAACTGACCAAAACTACGTAGTTTAGGGGTTAAATGACGTAGTTTAGGGGTTAAACGACGTAGTTTAGGGGTCCAACGCATAGGGAAAAGACCAAAAGACCCCTAACTTAAAAGTTATCGGGGTCAACCGACTGACTGACCGACGGACCGTGGATGGACCGATGGTCCGTGCTGGTCAACGTCGTTCGATGTCTGGGGCTGAAAACTGGGAGTCTGACCTACGGCTCTGGACCACGGACCATGGTCTGACCTACGGTCCGTAGGTCCTGGAGTAAGTCCAGACTTAGCTGGATTTCCTGGCCCTTTTCTGGGAGGGGCTACAGGTGGTGAACCACGGACCACCAGGACGGACGATGGGTCACCCTACGGTCTGTGGGTGGTAACCGTGGGTTGCACCTGCAACTTTTGAAATCTGCATTTTTGGTAGTTGTAGCATACGGGGTGTTACATTATCGGTTCGCTTTTGGTTTTTAAAATTGGATTATTGGTTAAACCGATAACTCATTAAGACGGTAGTGATTTACTACTTTCACATTGTTGTCTTAGTTCTTTTATTATGTTGCACATGTGTAGTTCTTTTCATGTAACTACTTACTACTATTTCTATTTTATGAGCATTACAAAGTTACATTATTATCTTGTCGCGCTAAATTATTAAAGGAATCATATATTTGTTTTATCAGCATTTTTTTATTGGTTAAATCGAAAATCGAATCGTTAAGGACCAAAAATTGATAAATCAGAAAGCAATAAAAAATATCTCATTAGCTTAGCAGGTTTAAACACCGAAAACTGATAAACCAAACTGATAATACATAAAATCGAACCGATCAATGCACATCCTATATAAATTTTCTAGAATTTCTGATGAAGATGTGATAATATATTTTATGTCATCTATTATCTAAGTTTTATTTACGTGGGAAATAAATATATTTGAGAACAATGAAAGAATCAATTGTGGGAGAAATTTTGGGAGTTAGATTTTTCTAAGATAATGATCCTTGATTATAATTTATAGCTACTATTTTTGGGATTCTATACTCTTTCTATTATCCATTTTAGTTACAATGCTAGAATAATTTATGGCTAAACATTGTAAGACCAATTAATGTGAGTTAAGTAATGGGCTTATTTATTTATGCTTTTCCCCTTTTAATTGTATTAAATATAGAAATTCCAATAATTTAGGCGCTAATTACATCCTAAAAGTTTTTAAATTATAATATAATCTCAGATTTTTTCGAACTCGCGGATGTACAGTTCCTTCGCCCAATACATAGCAAATGATACATGAGTTATGTATCTGATACATAACTATAAATCATATTCATACTAATTTAGGTTTAAAATAATTGAAGTTATTGTATCACCAATAATATTTGTACCATATGCATTGTACACAAATAAATTTGTAATGTATCTGAAAATGGTGCAGTGATGTATCCAGATGTTAAGGAGAAAGAAAGAAAAATGATTTTTTTTTGTAATTAATTCAAATGGTAGAGATTTTTAGAGATTGTGTTATTTAAGTCGTGTAATTATGTAATTTTCCCTTAAAATGGTCACAAACTAACTATATTAGTTATGAATAATTAAATTCTAAGCCCTATCCTTAATCTTTTTATAGAAGACTTGAATTAGGTTATTACAATTTTGTTTAACTTTTTACCTTTTTTACTTCATAATATCAGTTGTCATTATACTTTTATTCTACTAGTAAAATAAAACTACTTAGAAGTTAGAACTCAAAAAATAAGAGGGAGAAGTGGACCTCGATCAAGGATACACAAACTTTTTATCTCTTATTATTTTGTTTTATTATTTATAAGAGCAGAAGTGTAACAAACTATTCTGTCATTATGGATGTTTAGGATTATAGTACCCTCGTATAGGTCCTACTGGATTAAAGGTTCGCAAAAATTTAAAAATGAAAATTGAGTTTGAAAAATCTTGAAAGTCTTCGCTAAAGTAATGGAGTCTTCACCATAGAAAAAGAGTCTTCGTCATAGCGAACAATTGATTCACAATGGTGGGGGGTCCCAGGTCGTAGAGGTTTGCCATAGCGAAAAAATTCTTTGCTATAGTGACCTTCGCTATAATGGATGTCGAGAAAACAGTAACATGTTTCTAGTCAGTTTTTCACCCAGTCATAGTGACAACTTAAAATATTCGATCAAAGAACCCCATAGGCAACTTACCACAGGCTTAGGGATTTTATCTCTTGAGGTAAGTGCTTTTCTTTCATCTTTTCCATCTATAATTCGATTTTTTCCTAGAATCTAATGGTATGTTTTTCATGAGAATTTATGGGTTTGAACCCTAAAACTATTGAGTTGTTGGCACATTATGTGAGGGGGTATAATTACACGTGTTTTCAATAGTAGACCATCAAATTATGTCTTCTAGCTTATAATTATGAATCTAACCTCTTACTATGATGTTGGGGAACCTAGAAACCCCATAAAAATAGGTTCTTTGAGTATATGAATTGCTCAAGATAGGTTAATGGAGATGAAACTATATGAATGGAATTGGAATTATCATGAAAACCTCTGGTTTGATGAAATAATCTTTAAATAAATAGCTTGATCTCTAAAAAAGGTAAAAAAAAATAGATTGATTTGAATATCCAAAACCTTCATTCGAGGAAGTAAATGATTAAAGTGTCATTATATTTGTTTGTCTTGGACTTTTAGCATTCTGAGGTGATGACAAAAGGGAAGACTCCTGCACGACCTAAAAATGGCCGTCATGGCACTTGTCTATTCCCACCAAGACAAGTTAGCTTCAACCTAATGAAACGAAAGAAATGCGAAAAGTAAAACAAAAACAACAACAAAAAATAGGCGGAAACTTAGCCATTCTAATATAACCCCCAAAACTTGATTGTCTCGTGTACAAGTCACTAATAACACTAGTCGTTAATGACCTCAACATCAATAACACTCGTCGGCAATGACCTCGGAATCAATAACACTCGCCAGCAATGACTCGACATCAATAACACTAGCCATCAATGACCTGGCATCAATATCAAACGTCGGCAATGACCTCGGCATCAATAACCATCAGAAGTCTCATTACGGTGCTCAGAAATCAATGCAAGTAAACAATTTCACACCACAATGAAGAGACAATAACTTAAGTAAATCAAGTCCATAATCATATCATCATAGCATTTCATCAATCATCACAACAGGATTCCCAACAGGGATATTTCACAAGGTATTAAGACCAACGTCTTTCCCTTTCATTAATCCCATTTTTATTCGTTAATATTAATCAAATGGAATAATTGAACCCAACACCTCATTCCCATTACTCCCGCAACACACAAATGAAGGTAAAATGCACGATTCTACTAATTTTACTAGGTTTAGGAGATCACTTGCCTCAATTTCAATCAAAGTCAATTCAAGACTCGAGTCTTCCTTTTTGAACAATGTCCAAGGCCACACAATCTAATTCAATTGAGTAGTTATAATAAGAATCCGGAATTGACAACACCCAAATCAAACACTTTGGAAAAACGGGTCAAAACCACTCAAAAACCCAATTTCAAAAATGACGTTTGAATCCGAAAATATTTACTTGAAAACATTACCCAAGGCGTTTGGAACTCATTGGTAAAAACTATTTTAATGGGTAAATGAAGATTTAATATTAGGAATCGTTACCTAAATATTTCTTCTCAAAAACCTTGTTCAAATCGTCACACCAAAGCTCTACAAACTCAAAAATGGTGAAATGAGATTGAAAGCCCAATTTTTGGAAGATATTCTGTCCAATGGTCCTCCACGAACGCGGACCCCTATCCGTGAATGCAGACTTTAATGAGCAAGTCGTCCACAAACACGGTAGAGTTCATGGGAATGCAGAGGTCAACAGCTTAACCCTCTGCAAACACGGAGTCCCCAATCTTGACCTACGCGAACGCGGTCAACAATTCCACGAATGGGAAGGGTTGGGCATCAGAAACCCACACCAATAAAATCAGCCAAACTCAAATTCATCGAAAGGACCCTCAGAATTCGTTCGAAACCCCGCACACACAAATCAAATATACAAATTGACTAAATTCCACATTTCGGACTCAATGGAACCATCGAAATACGAATCTGAGTTCTGCTTGATCAAAAACTCATGAAAGTCACAAGAAATAAACATAACACCTAAAAGGGACAAAATAAGCTCAAGACCTCTAAAAATTCAACTAAGATCTACCTAGGCTTAAAATCATCCCTTGGATCCAATGAAACTCTCAGAATCTCGATCCGAGCATCTGAACCCCGAATGTTGACCAAAGTCAATACAAAGGTCAAAATTTCACAAATTTTCAATTTAGGATCTCAAATCCTCAAAAAGACTCCAAATTTGAAACCGACGAATCTCCTACACCAATTTTTACATTTTGAGACTGATGGAATCGACATAATTTCAACACTCGAAACTTTAAAAGATATCAAAAAAAACCCTTTGAAAAGCCTTAGTCTTTCAAAGTTAAAACTTACAAAGATCACCACATTTACTCAAAGTTCGAAGCCAACTTTTAAAACTCAAATATAAAAGACTTGGGGTCAAGATCGGGGGGGATGGTAAATTATAAAAAATGACCAATCAGGTCATTACAACTCATGTGATTTGGTTTTCATATTTCAGTCTTCAATTGAGGTAGGTTACGATTTACTTGAAGTTAGATTATTCTTAGTTTCTGATATGTGATGTGAGTTATATTACATGTTTATTGGTCTTCAGTTATAGTTTTGTTTATGTGTCATGACCAAAAAATGGACGTGATGACACTTTTTTATCCCATCAAGACAAGTTAACCTCAAACTCGAAAATATGAAAGAAATGTGAAAAGTAAGACAATAATAACATAAGATCGAAAAACTAAGTAATTCTAATATAACCCTAAAATCTGGTTGTCACGTGTACAAGTCACTAATGTATTAATACAGAATTGAATGATAAGTATAAGTCTCAATGTCTTTGTCTAGAACAAAGCATAAAATAAGAAACAAAAGGGTCCACCAGGATGACAAGCAACTACCTCTCAAAGACCTTCGAAAGCCTAAAAAATAGAAGAAGAGCAATCACACAGAACTGGTCTTGGAACCTACATGTCACGACCCGAGCCTACACCCTGGACGTGGCCGGCACTCGAGAACCATTGTTGGTCTCCAAGCGAACCCTCATCCTGGCTGACTACAAGCGGAAGACTAACTCAAGCATACAAAAGCTTAAAAACTGAATAAAAAGAATATATTCAACTCGCCATAAAATAGGCAACTTAAGTCTTTAAAATATTTAACAAAAT